>JAKJXN010000130.1:0-23218 GCA_022225945.1 Didymella pomorum | reverse complement strand
ACGAGGTCTCTCTATTTTCACCAAAAGGTAAGCACAAGAATTCTAAAGCTAGAATTCCTTGCGTAGTATAATATATATAGCACATCTGGCTTAGTGCATGTAACTAGGCTGTTACAGTCAGAACACAGTCGAGCAGGAGCCAACACCCTTCCGAATTGGCCTTAAACCGGATCCTAGTTATTCACAAGCCCCTATCCTTACCCCTAACTATTGGACAGGATATAAAGGCACGTAGGTAGCAAGTAGTGTTTAGTAGCTTTTTAGTATCCTTTGTATAAGACCTATAGGAATAGAGGAATCTCCTGTGTCCTAGTCCTAGTGCTCCCATACACCTTGTAGCGGATTCCCACACGTTTTAGAGCCCTCTATTATCCTGCGTTGTTACATTATACTGAAAAGCTTGTCCCAGCCAGTAACAGCCTCTAAATAATATCGCAACTTGTTTAGTTATTACTTTAGACTAACTTAGAGCATTCTGCTACCTAAGTCAGTGCTGCTACCACGCATTGTTCAGCAAACAGTTAGGATACTAGAGACCTCCTAATAACTAAAGCCTTTAGGTTTAGACCTTCCTATAAAACCTTATCACAGAATTATTTTAGCAGAAGTTGCGTTAGATTGCGCTAAGGTAGAGACTTAGAGACTACTAATAACCTACCTAACTTAGACCTAACACTAATGTTAGGCACTAACACAGGACCTACATTAAGGTTATATAATTAATCTAGATTACAGAGATCTAAGGATCCCTTATTACCTGCGCGCAAGCTAACTCTAGAATAAATTAGTTCTAATTTAGAAATTTCCCCTAAAGATCCCGCCCTAGAGATAGCAAAGCTAAGACAGGAGATTACCTAGCTTAGAGCTATTCTTCTACTAGCAGACTAACTAGTTCCTACTACTAAGTCCCTTCTAATATAATCCCAGCCTCCTCTAGCTGCTCACCTACCTTCTAAGCCTACCTCCCTGTACACTTCCCTAAGACTATCTAAGAGGACTCTAAAGATTAATGTCCTATTAGATGGGGTAGATCCCAGCTTTCCCTAATAGAGGGCGTTAATAGAGGACAGGCTAGAGATTAACTCTAATTACTACTGCACTATAAGAGCACGCATGGCTCTAGTGTAGGGCCACACCTTAGGATTAGCTAAGGAATACCTAGAACCCTAATACCTATCTAATAACAATGCAAATTAGTTCTGCACAGCAGAAGAGATAATTTAACTTCTTAAATTATACTTTGTTACAGGAAATAAGTAAGCAGAGAGCTAAGCAGTTTTTAATAAGCTATAAATAGATAAGGTAGAAACATTCCCTACCTTTAAAAGTAGGTTCCTTAGCGCTGCTATTAAGGGTTAGGTACCCTAATTGGAATAGTTTCACTACATGTGGACTAAACTCATCCCTAGTCTCCGCGTACCTAATCTTAGTTTCAAGCAGCAGTAGAAGAACTCCTTCACTAGTATAGTGGAGCATCTCACCGCTTATAATATAGAGCGGAGGAACAACCCCACGCTAACAACTCATGTTACCTCCCCTCCCGTACAGACAGCGAAAGCAAGTTCGGATAGGAATTAGACCGCTCCCCCAGCTTACCCGCGAGAGAACGCTATCCCGCACCGCGGTACATTCATCCAACTAACTACCGTACCTCGCTAGAGCCCAGCTGCACCTACTCCTGCCTAAGAAGCGCCTCCTTCTACATGCTACAACTGTGGTAAACCAGGCCACTTTGCAAAGGAATGCACTGTGCCGCGAGTACGTGAGATCAAGCTGGAACAAGAGGAGTTCGTAGACGCTATCAAAGAGCTAGAGGATGACACTTATACGGGAAACAGAAGCGCCCAGGAGGACGCTTCTACCTAGGCTTAAACTAGTACAACTTGTCTAACTTGTTGTTGTCTTGCCTCTTTGGCAGACCCTATTTCCTAGTTTCTACTATTCTCTGTAGCTAAGGGCTTAGAGTCTGACTCCACTCCTTAGTTAATACTAGCGCCTAAGGCTTCTTATTCTTAAACTCTACTATTGCTTATTCACTTTCTTAAGCTCTTTAGACACCTGTCTAAAAGCTACCCTTTAAGGTCCACGTTAAAGGATTTTAGGATTAAATCACGTCCCTAGTCACTAAGTACATTCGTCTACACATAATTATCAACAGACAGAAGGTGCAGAACTGCCCCTTTATTGTTATTAATCTTGGTTCCCAGGACTGCATTATTAGCATTAAGTGGTTAAAGAGGTTTAGGCTAAAACTTGATACAGAGCACTCTCGGCTCGTGTAGCCAGAGAAGTACCCACGTTCCTATAACCCTGCTCCCCTACTGCTAATAACGTTGCACCAAAAGACTCTATAAGACAAAATTATAATAAACATTTAGTAACAAGATTAATTATAGGAAAAGGAGGACTATTAGCAGCGCCACAGCCTACAGTCCCGCATCTAGCGCCTCTAAAGTTGCTTAAGGTTACTAAAGCCCTAGATGCACCTGCTACCCTGCTAGATCCAAACACCCTCCCAATTGACTCTAACTGTACCTACTACTACTATTTCTGCTATATTAGCAAATGCGTTTCACTTTTCCTTACAAAAACCACAGAACGAATTCTTTACTACTAGCTTATATAAGATTACTTGGGTCCTAGAGGAGGTACAAGCAGCTAATAATCCTGAGAATGTTTAGCTGTTAACAGCACAGCTTCCTGCAAAGTATGCCGCATATGTAGATGTTTTTAGCAAGCGCAAGTCCAAAAGCCTTCTAGAACACCGCCTATATAACTACAAGATTGTTCTAGAGGAACCCTTACTAAATTTGTATTCTCCCTTATATAAGTCTAACCTAGAAGAACTAGAAGCTATTAAAAAGTTTGTGCAGGATCAGCTGCGCTATAGCTAGATTAAACACAGCTAGAGCCCATTCGCCTCTCCTATTCTATGCTTACGCAAACTAAATAGAAGCCTGCGCATCTGTGTAGATTATTAGAAGCTTAACAACCTTACCTGCAAGGATTCCTATCTAATACCCTATATAGATGAATTGCTAGCTCATCCTTCTAAGGCTAAGATCTTTACAAAGTTAGACATCTAGTCTGCCTTTAACAGAATCCGCATAGACCCTGCCTCTAAGGAATATACTACGTTCCGCACCTAATACAGCACCTATAAGTGCAAGGTTCTACTGTTTAGGTTATGCAATAGGCCTACGACTTACTAGCAATACATGAACAATGTGCTAATTGAGTACCTAGACGACTTCTGCATTACTTATCTAGATGATATCCTAATCTATTCAGAGGACGCAGCCTCTCACAAGAAGCATGTGAAGATGGTACTAGAGAGACTCCAAATGGCAAAACTCCAGGTAGACATTAAGAAAAGCAAGTTCCACGTAACCTGTACTAAGTACCTTAGTTACGTACTTACGAACAAAGGCATTAAAGTTAACCCTGAGAAGGTTGCAGCACTCCGCGAGTGGTTGCCTCCTACTATAGTAACTAGTATTAAGTTATTCCTAGGCTTTGCAGGATTCTACTGCTAATTTGTACCTAAGTTCTCTTAGGTAGCGAAGCTGTTAATCGCTCTGCAAAGCCCAGCTAACCTGTTTAAGTAGACTAAGGAATGCTAAGCTAGTTTTAATTAACTAAAGGAGAGCCTGCTAAGGATCCTAAGTCTATGCTATTTCAACCCTAAGTACGATACTAAGTTAGAGACTGACGCTTCTGATAGAGTAGTTGCTGGGGTATTATCCTAACAACATCCTAACAAGCAATAGCACCTAGTAGCGTTCTACAGTTGTGTACTATCAGGCGCAAAACTGAACTAGGAGATTCACAATAAGGAGCTATTTGCTATCTTGCAAGCGTTCTATAAGTAGTGAGCTAAGTTAACCTCTGCTAAGAATTAGGTCTGAGTGTACTCTAACTACCGCTCCCTTGAGTACTTTATAACCACTAAGGTATTGAATGCTAGGCAAGCCCGTTAGGCAGAGGAACTAGCCCCGTTTAACTTCTAAATTAAGTATACCCTAGGCAAGCTTAATAAGCAGGCTAATATTCTTAGTTGCTAAGAGTAAGATCTTAACAATCTTAAGGCAGCCTAAGTAGACAACTATTTGCAAGTGCTACTAGGCCCCTACTAGTTATACAGCTAGATTAATGCTGATCTGGCCTAGACCTATGTGGAAGAAGTAACCCTAGTTGCAATACGCGCCCTCTAGCCAACTATGCAGCTAGACTTGCTAGAGCTCATTAACGCAGTATTGCAAGTAAATTACTACGCGTTTAAAGACAAGCGTGCTAACCTTCCTGCGGATTATTGGATCTAGAATAGACTGTTGTTGTATAAGGATCAACTATGCGTAGCACCAGACTCCTTACTGCGTACCCGCCTCATACGAGAAGCTCACGACCAACCATCCACTGCCCACCCAAGCGCCAAAAAGACTTACCAGCTGTTAGCTCAACAGTACCACTAGAAAGGCATGGGAGCTAGTTGCGAGCGGTACGTCAGAAACTGCATTCCTTGCCGCAGAGGCCATCCGCGACAAACCCGGATCCAGGGGTATTTGCATCCACTACCTATCCTACAGCAACTGATGCAGCACCTATGTATAGATTTTAAGGACTTTCCTAAGGACTAAGCTAGTTACAACCAGATCCTTATTTTCATTAACTAGTTAACTAAACAGGCAATTACTATACTGTGCCACAAGACTATCACAGCGCAAGGCATAGCCGAGTTGTTCATCTAGTAGATATACCGTTTTAGTCATACCCTAGAGACCATTGTCTCTAACTAAGGGCCTTAATTTGTATCTAGTTTCTAGTCCAAATTCTGTAGGATTATTAGCGTACAACTTAAGCTGTCTACGGCATACCACAAGGAAACTAATAGACAGACAGAGATCATAAACAAGTATATTAATCAGCGCCTCTGCCTATTTGTCACATACTACTAGGACAATTAGTCTGAACTACTGCTAATTATGGACCGCGCGCAGAGGACTCTGCCCCACGCTGCTATTGGTATAAGCCCATACTAGGTGATCTTTAGCAGTAAGCTAAGACAGAGTTAGCATTAGGTAGGCTCTAAAAAGGATCTAAGACCTTTAGTCTGCCTTAACTACTAAGATGCACTCGCCCTTGCTACCTGCATGCACAAGGCATGGCTAACTGCAAAAGAAAACATAGAGAAAGCCTAACAGCGTATGCAAGCAAACGTTAACAAGCATCGTACCCCTGTGAACTGGACTGTAGGTGACAAGGTTTACCTGTCAACGAAAATCTCGCCAGCAACAGGCCCAGCCGAAAGCTATCTAACTTGTGGGAAGGACCCTTCGAAGTCCTTGAGCAGGTCGGTCACTCATATCAGCTGAGGTTACCTGCAGGCTCACAAATCCATAACGTTTTCGCACTAGACGTACTGTGCAAGGACCTAGCCAACCTACTGCCTAGCTAGGAGAACCCTAAGCTAGTTAGCATCCTAATTAACAGTGTTAAAGAGTAGGAAGTAGATGACATTCTCTTAAGCAAGCTAGTACATAGTAAGCTTATATACTACACTAGCTAGGTCAGACACAACCTAGATCCCACTTAGTATCCTGCAGCTAACTTTAAAGGAGCTCTGCACAAACTACAGACATATCACAACAAGCACCTAAAGCGTCTAGGACCACCGCCTAAGCTCACTTAATAGATACAAGCATAGGAAGACAGAAAGCAGTAGCTAGGGTTATAAGTCTATTACTAAACAAAGGAAATCTAGAGTACCTAGCAGCTAGTTTTAACCAGGACAAACCCCAAATGCTAAATACAAAGCTACAGTACAAGAACCATCCCTTACTCTAAGCTAGCCATAAGGGCGTCCTCATTAACTAAGGACAGCTCTAAGTCAGGATCTAAACCACCCCTAGTCAGCCCTAGATCCTCCACTAACGCTAGGTTAGCACAACCCTTGCCCTTTCCCTTAACTCCTCTCCTAGAAGCAGCCTAACCCTAGGCAGACTGCCTTAACTCACCGCTGCCTTCTACAGCCCTAGGAATCCCTTGCCCCCGCAACGCTTGCCTTAGAGCCACCACTTCGCCTATAAGGGTAACAACAGCCTCCTAGAGGGACTAAATAGCAGCTGAAGTACTATAGTTAGGTGGCGAGAGATGCTAATAGAGTAGCATGTTAGCAGCACTAAACCCTTAAAGCTATACAGAGCCCACTTATACAACTAGAGAGAGTTATTGCGCTGCGCAACGCAACTCCTCCTTAGCAGCCTCTAACACCGCCTCCACCACTGCCTGCTTAGTATCACCTAAGCCATCCTCTACCTCAGCTTCCTCCCACGCCACAAACGCGACCCAAAAGGCATTGTACTCTAGTCTAGCATACACTAGCACACAGCAACACCTCTCCGCCTTATCAGTGCAGTAGCTGCACTTCAAAGACAACGCTAACGCAAAACTAAACGCCTCCTGCCCTAACTATTAGCGCCGCCTAATAGCACGTACTGCCCTTATATATATGACCCAATGGGCCTGGGAGAGGGCGCCTGGAGGCACAGGAATTGGCATAGTAAAGTAGCTATATAGGTTAGCAAGACTAGACAGACACTATAGGAGACTTACAGAAAAAGTGTGTGTGTTGCTGGAGGAGAGTATAATAGAATAAACAGTCTTGCGATTGTTTTAACGCGCTGCTAAGCCTAAAATTATAGTAAAGGTGACTTGCCTAGTGCTGCCTTCACTTAAAAGCTACATCGCGAATAGCCACTGAACCACGTCTGACTAGGAACTGTCACTAAGGATAACAAGAGATCTATAACACTAGCAAACTAGACCTTCACCGCATAGAGCAATAAGACGCGACAAGGACTCACAAACACCGCAAGCTCTGTCTGCGCAGTCTAGGACGTCCTGCCTACTAAGGAAGGGGGTAATGTAAAAACTAGGTTAGAACACAGTTAAGCAGGAGCTAACACCCTTCTAAATTAGCCTTAAACTAGATCCTAGTTATTTACAAGCCCCTATCCTTACCCCTAACTATTAGACAAGATATAAAGGCACGTAGGTAGTAAGTAGTATTTAGTAGCTTTTTAGTATCCTTTGTACAAGACCTATAGGAATAGAGGAATCTCCTGTGTCCCAGTCCCAGTGCTCCCATACACCTCGTAGCGGATTCCCACACGTTTCGGAGCCCTCTATCATCCTGCGTCGTTACAAGTAAGGTCTATAGGTAGATTCTTATTCCTCAGACTAGTTTCAGAGGCAGTTTGGAGTTAGCGTAGGTGTCTGCAGAGGCAGATAGCCTAGCAACGCAAGGAGTTAAACTTTAGAACCTAGTTCTAGTAATTAAATGCTACTTAGTGCTAATAGAGCTAGGGTTAGCCTAGTATTAGGCTGTGTTATCTAGTGTTTATTACAAAGAGCTAGATCTGCTCCTTATAGTCCTAGTAGGTAAGCAAAACAGAGGTAATATATAAAATAGAACCTCCTTTAAGTTATTTTCTATTAAATCTAGTTAGGTATATTATATAGGCAAGTAGTGTTAGTTAGAGCTTTAGTTTACGCGCTAGATTATGCTTAATGTAGCTAATCCCATTAGCTTCTAAATTAATAAGGGTTTATAGGGAAGCAGTTATAGTTCCTTATTAGAGCAAAACTAGGATATTAATTTAGTACTTCTAATCCTTAGTTAGAGAAGCAGTCTATAAGTTAGCAGAGATCTAGTGTTAGGTAGGTCCCAGGGAGCGACTTATCTCTAGGACAAGCCTTTTTGCAAGCTTCTTCTACTGCAGCTGCAGCTATGTCTAGAGCGTTAGGGAGAACTATAGGCTAACAAAGAGTTAGAACCTCTTTAGGGGCAAGTTAGGGAGTAGATTAAGTTAGATCTAGCAGCTAGTAACAGGACTAAACAGTCTTAGGAGATATGCCTATATTTCCTATACTTAAAACATAGTCCTTTCCTCTTACAGATTTCTCTTTCCTTAGAACTAGCAGGAGCGTAGGAGGAGTTAATTTCTATTATATCTAGGTTACGTTAACTAGTGGGTGTAGTTCAGGCGCAATATAAGTCAGATGCAGCTATAGGCAAGAACCGCAGGTTATTATTATAGGTTGCAATTAGGTTAGCGTATGTATTTAGGTTATTTAGTAAGGGTTCACTAACTATAGCGCGTTAGAGTTTAAGTAAGAGCAAGTGGCAAAGGGAAGCAATAAGGCTAATTATATTTAGGCCTATATTAGCAGCTAGTCTTTAGAACTTAGCAAAGTAAGTAGTAAAACTCCACTTACCTTACTTTAAGTTATTAAGTTTACTTAAAGCAGTCATTTCCTTGTTTAGATCGCCATAGGTAGCTTCCAGGAATGCAACAAAGCAGTTAACGTTACAAATATCAGTATCTATTAGGGGGTTAATTAGAGAAACCACGTCTCTGTTAAGGCAAGAGTAGGCGTACAGTAGTCGTAAGCGTTTGGTAGGGAATCAGTTAGCATTGCCTTTAAGCTTGTATTAGAGCTTTTAGATAAACGCAGGTAAGTCCTTGCGTTTGCCATTAAAAGCTAGTGGGTCTAGGAGGCAATCTGACTTCACTGGTGCTAGTTCAGGTGGGGTTCGGGTTAAAGGCAGAGTTGTCTAGGAGGGAGACAAGCTACTCCTAGACTGCTAGGTAATTTCTAATGCTAGGGAATCCTTAGTTTTAAACATTACTTTCTTCTTTAGGCAGGGAGCAGACTATTCTATTATAGCAATGCGTTCTTTAAATTAGCGCTAAAGAGTAGCTAGGTTGTTCTAGTGTTAAGCCTCCTATTAGGCAAGAGCTAGCTTTAATGCCTTATTACCTGCTTTTATTAAAGCTAGTTTTGCAAGTATAAGTTATAATAGGTTAGATTTAGAAGCTATACTAGCTTAGGGGTTTAATACAATATAATGTCACAAAGATGTTATAAGTAGGTCTTTTAGAGACTAGTCTAGAAGTCCTAATTAATTACTATATGCAGTATCTAAGTAGGTTAAGACGTTGTATACTAAAATAAACTCTAATAGTAACAGTCTATATACCTATAGGCAGGTTCGTTCAGTTACTAGGTAATCATTGGGACTAAGTCAGATAGGAATCGGGGTTGTACTGCTGCAAGCAGTACAAGCCTGATTTCAGTCAGTGTCAGGGGATCTGAGAGGATACCGTGACACTTAGCAGACGGTAGGTATCTCTTTCTGCTTATTATCTGGCCCCCTATAACGCATTAGAACAACTAGACTACCTACCCTACGCCTAGCTGGCACTTTGCCTGCTCGAGCACTGGGTACACTAACTCCTAGATTAGCCTGTACTGGCTTTAGCGTGTATTTGACCCCTACACTAAGGCGCAAGCAGGCAAGAAGCCGCGAGTGTTAATCTAGGACGGGTTTGGAACGCATGAATCGCTGGAAGTGCTGAAGTTCTGCTACGAGAACAACATCGTCTTGTGCCGACTGCCGTCTCACTCTTCGCACAAACTGCAGCCTTGTGACGTAGCGTTCACGCCCCGCAACATCCGAGGCGCCTGGAACGGTGCGGGTCTTTACCCACTCAGGCCGGACAGGGTGCTGCGGGATATGCAGAAGCCGCAGGTCGCACAGGCCAGGCCCCTGAAGGTCAACAAGGTTGCAACAAGCAACCTGCAAGACGGGCTGGTCCAGACGCCAGTCACCCCCGTGACCATGGATGCCTTGCTGTCTCTGCGCCTACGGGTCAAGAAGAGCGCCTGCGCTGCTAAGGATCCTAACGCAGTGTTAGTGCAGAAGCTTGCTAACGCTGCTAAGTTAGCTTTTGCTAAGCGTAACCTCTTATTTAACAATAACAGGATCCTACTTAACCTAAATAACAAAAGCAGAACACGCTAGTTAGTAAAGAACATAATTGTTAGAAGGGCGAAGATAATAGAGTATGCAGACATTATAGCAGCACAGGAGAAGCGCGACTAAGCAGCAGCCTAGCCTAAAGGCAGCAGAGGAGGGAAGCGCAAGCAGAAGACCCCTTTACAGGTAGTTAAGAGCAGCAGGAGCGCGCAGTTTAAGGAGCTAGGGCAAGGCGAGCGTGAGATCGAAACATCTAGACTAGAGGGATATTGCTCTATCTTACGTTTCAAATGACCTATTGTAGCGGGGTTCAGGGATTTGATTGGCGCTACTTAGACGTGTGCACATAGAACATAGACAGATCTGAGCTTTTTTCTGACACTATGGAACTTCCTGTTTGATTTGCAACTGCTGCAATGATCATGATATCCTCGCGAGCGCGTTGAGCGTATAATGAGACCATGTAAGCAGAAAAGTGTGTCAGCCGAAGAGCTTGTCGGCTGATGACGAAACGAAAGCTTCGCAAGTGCGCTGTGGCGGTGCGGTGGCTAGTGATCGATATACGGATATTATGTAAGCGACGTTTACGGCGTGCTGTTCAAGCCACTCCTGTCGGTCAGCTTTGCGGCAAACGGCCAAATCTTCTCATTTTGAGAGCGCGCCGACGGAGGAGATCTGATAGAGGGTCGCAAGCGATAGCTTAGTCCTAGACGGATGGCATGATTATGGACAAGTCCTTGGTTGGATGCCAGACTATAGTTAAAGAGCGTCTGCAATAATGGTCACATAACTTGCAAGGCCTGGATGGCTATGTCAGACATTTCTTATGAAATGCAGGATATGGAGCAAGGCACTCAAGGCCCATGAGACCGACTGCAAGATACGCGACGGATTGAGATGTTGTGGTGGTCGCCAACAGCAAATTATCGAAGTTGGTGTTGCGGTACGAAGGGTCTCGCTACGTTTGGATCCACTTTAGCGCAGGGGTGCATTTGTTCAGTTTTAGGTTAGCGTGCTAAGCGCAGAACTCAAGGGCCCCAACCTTCCACCCCCTCTAGCGCAACGACCACAGCAGCTGCAGGGGAGCACAGCACAGCGTTCTGCTCCTTGCGCTTCCCTCTACCTGCGCGAGCCCTCAAAGCAGCAGTTTTGCGTTTAACCTCATGGCGCGTTTCGGCCTGCATGTCTGTGGTCCTGCGTTTTTGATCTGTCTTGCCATCTGCAGATTGGCTTCCCCTACCTCTAACGCCTCCTTGGCTGCAGTCCTAGCTTCCTCTCCGTTCCTCATGTTTTGTTGTACGTTTGTGGCAATTGCGTGGGCGGTATTGGCAGTATTCTTCATTTCGGTCTTGAGTTCCAGCTATACTGCATCAAGCATTCGCGTAGTGTTGTCGGAGGACGCCTTAGCCTCAGTTTGCAGGATGCTAAGCGCGTCGCACACTGTGCTGAGGTCGGGCGCGTGTTACACTTTTAGTATAAACGTCAGCGTGCCGTGGATGATGACCTTGACGAGGTCTGCTGATACGGGCTGGCTCTGCGTGCGATCGATACAGGTCAGCGCGTCCTGAAGGTAGGTGCTGAGGCGTGTACCGTGCTCGCGGAATGGGGTTGGCCATGCGGGCTGTTGAGGCCAAGGTGTCGCCATGGCACGTCAGACGCAGTGGGCTGCTGCAGCTGGGTGCTGGCTAGTCAATTGGCGTCAAAAGCGACCGTTTGAGCACGAAAATACGACTGAATTCTAATAATCGTGTTCTCGCTATGTGTGGTGTTCTCAAACAGACGACTCTAGCTAACGCGAAAGCTTCCATGCCATACTTCGTAGAGACAGACAGTAGCGCCGCCCTACAGCCTCGCAGACCCGCCGTTGATCCCTCGTCCGAACCACCACGTTCTCGTGCACTACTTTCTCCCAAGTCATTCTCGTTTTCTGCGTCGAGGCTGCCGGCGGTGTCTGAGGTCGTTCAGATTCATCGATGTTAACGAGAGGTTTTCCCCTAAAGTCTTCAGGTTGACCCATGTTGAATGACGCGAAGGGCGCTGGTGCGAGATGGCGGTATGGAGGACGAAACGACCAGTCCTTTTCTCTTTCGACATGTCGCGTCCCATGCCCACAGGAGCGCGTGCGGCTGAAGGCGCACAAGCACACGGGTGAATCGGAATAGGCTTGTTCAGCCCATGCGTGTTGTGAGAGACTCCCTCACTTGCGTATGCGCACGACTACATTAGCATCGACCGCTTGTTAACATGTCCTTGGACAGAAGTAGTTATGCTAGGCGGGGGCAACAAGCTTTCAGCCAGCCCAGTCTCCTTCTGCGGTCCGAACGGGGTGGGGCACACTGCGGCATGTACATGACACTCAGCTGTACAATCTATTTGTGCCACACTTTTCAGATCTCAACATGCGTGAATATTTCGACCTCTTCACAATCTCTGTGCAATAGTGACTTACCGATTATAGCTATGCCATTCTTTAAAGACCTGAAGGTCAAACTTAGCAGAAGAAACGAGTCAGTAACTCCGCATGTTGAAGCTACTGTTACCCCGCACCAGGCTGCTCCCGCTGCTGCTCCCGCTGCTGCCACAGCCGTGTCTCCACCCAACCTGCCTGAACGACTCTGGGACGAAGCGTACAGGCAGACGAGAGTGAGCGACTCGAACACCGTCGACGCCTACGAAAAGATCTTGTCTGCCCGGCTAAGCGAGTATAATGCGGGCGGTTTAGAGCCTCCAGCGTTTGCAGACAACGGCTTGCAGCAGAACGAGATCGCCCATGACATAGGTAAACGGCGGCTGCAGATGCAGCAACTTGTGCAGCATGGGCTGCGCAAAACAGAGAAGGATGCGAAAGCCAAGCAGCGCATTGGAGACGGCATACAGGCGGCTATGGCGGTGAAGGAGGTGGTGGACAAGGCGATCCAGGCGTCGCCCGAAGCCGCTGTCGCGTGGGTGGGCGTTTGTTTTGCGCTGGAGGTCGATGCAATCCGTATGGAAGCAGCGTTCGGTACTGACAAGCGTTGCCTAGATTTTGATGAATCCGCGCACGGAGGCGAGCTCCAACCGCCAGGGCATCGCTTACGTCGTGTCGAGGATGGACTGGTACTGGAACCTGTCCAGCCTGCTGCTCGACGAGAACGTGACCGAAGCGCATTCGCAAGGACCGAGGCGCGAGCTTGAGAAGGTGGTCACCCAGCTGTATGCGAAGCTGCTGCTCTACCAGATCAAGAGCGTGTGCTACTATCATCGAGGCCGGTTTGCCACATGGATGCGTGACCTAGTCAAGCTGGAGCATTGGGATGGCGAGCTCAGCGATATACAGGCAGCAGAGGCAGCAGTGCAGGAAGACTCGACCCAGTACAACACGGCGGCAATCCGGGTTCGACTTGGTGCAATTGCCGAGACAGCTAAATCGCAGAACGCTAAGCTAGGTAGCATTGATTCAGCTATCCGAGAGCAGACAAGGCAACAAGAGAGGCTGCACAAGACGAGCGCAGACAACAAGTGCATGGAAGACCTGCGCGCTACTGACCCTCACGATGACAAGAAGCGCATTGAACAGACTAAGGGAGGTCTATTGAGAGACTCGTATTGCTGGATCCTCGCGAACGAGGATTTCCAACAGTGGCGTAAAAGCTTGCACAGTCAGCTGCTGTGGATCAAAGCCGAACCAGGCAAGGGCAAGACGATGCTGCTGTGCGGCATTATCGACGAGCTGCGCGGTTCAATACCTGAAACTGCCCTTCTATCGTATTTCTTCTGCCAGGCGACGGACTCGCGCATCAATAGCGCCACAGCCGTGCTACGAGGGCTGTTGTACATGCTCATGGACCAGCAACCGTCGCTTATAACGCACGTCCGCGAGAAGCACGACCACGCTGGAAAATCCTTGTTCGAGGATCCAAATGCCTGGGAAGCCTTGACAGAAATCTTCGTGGATGTGCTGCAAGACCCATGCCTGGCCACGACATACCTGATCATCGACGCGCTAGACGAGTGTGTTACCGACTTGCCAAAGTTGCTCGATTTTATCGCAAGGCATTCGTCTGTATCCTCCCGCGTCAAGTGGATCGTCTCCAGCCGCAACTGGCCCGACATCGAGGAACGGCTAGAGCGGGCAGACAACAAGGTGAGGCTGAGCCTTGAGCTGAACGCAGAGTCTGTGTCAATGGCTGTCAGCATCTTCATCGAGCAAAAGGTGTCTCAGCTGGCGCAGCAGAGGAAGTACGACAAGCGGACCCGAGACGCCGTGCTAGACCATTTGGCGTCAAATGCGAACAACACCTTCCTCTGGGTAGCGCTGGTGTGTCAAAATCTCGAAGCGACGTCGAAACGGAACGTGTTGAAGAAGCTAAACTTGTTCCCGCCCGGACTGAACTCCCTATACGAACGGATGATACAGCAGATCAGCAAGTCGGACGATGCTAAACTCTGCAAGCAGATGCTGGCTTCGATCGCGCTGGTATACCGACCAATCACGCTCGCGGAGCTGACTGCCCTCGTCGAACAGCTTGAAGACATAGCTGACGACCCAGAGTCGCTACGGGAGATCATCGGCCTTTGTGGCTCATTCCTAACCCTGCGAGAAGAGACTGTTTACTTTGTGCATCAATCGGCCAAGGACTTTCTCCTCGCCAGGGCAGCTGAAGAAGTGTTCCCATCTGGAAGGGAGGATGTCCATTACACCATCTTTGTTAGGTCACTCGAACTTCTGTCTAGGACCCTGCAGCGGGATATGTATGGCTTGGAAGCGTTAGGATACCCTGCCGAGGACATCAAACAGCCGGATCTGGATCCGTTAGCAGCATCGCGCTACTCATGTATGTACTGGGTCGATCATTTATGCGACTCGAATCCCAAGTCTTCAGCGAGTTACGTCAATAGTTTACAGGACGGAGGCAGTATTGATGTGTTCATAAGGGAGAAGTATCTCTACTGGCTAGAAGGATTGAGTTTGTGTAAGAGCATACCTAAGGGTGTAGTCTCAATGGCGAAACTATGGTCGCTGGTCCAGGTATGTTCTAGTCAAGTAATATTGTTGGATGTTCTGCATGCTAATATTAACTAGGGAAGAGGAAATACGACTGCAATTTCTAAGCTTATCAAAGATGCGCGTCGATTTATCATGTATAATGTGGGTGCAATTGAGAGTTGCCCTCTTCAGGCATATGCATCTGCGCTGTTGTTCAGTCCAGCAGGGAGCTTGATTAGAAGGCTGTTCCAGCACGAGGAACTGAGATGGATCACTATTAAGCCGGCTATGGGGGACAACTGGAGTGCTTGCTTGCAGACGCTCGAGGGCCATAGCGGCTATGTCCCGTCAGTGGCCTTCTCGCACGACTCGACCCGACTGGCGTCAGGGTCCAGCGACAGCACCGTCAAGATCTGGGATGCGAGCAGCGGCGCGTGCCTGCAGACCCTCAAGGGCCATAGCGACCGGGTCTGGTCAGTGGCCTTCTCGCACGACTCGACCCGGCTGGCGTCAGGGTCAGACGACAACACAGTCAAGATCTGGGATGCGAGCAGCGGGACGTGCCTGCAGACCCTCAAGGGCCATAGTGACCGGGTCCGATCAGTGGCCTTCTCGCACGACTCGACCCGGCTGGCGTCAGGGTCAGACGACAACACAGTCAAGATCTGGGATGCGAGTGGCGGGGCGTGTCTGCAGACACTCGATGGCCATAGCAGTAATGTCCAGTCAGTGGCCTTCTCGCACGACTCGACCCGGCTGGCGTCAGGGTCAGACGACAACACAGTCAAGATCTGGGATGCGAGCAGCGGGGTGTGCCTGCAGACCCTCAAGGGCCATAGTGACTGGGTCCACTCCGTGGCCTTCTCGCACGAATCGACCCGACTGGCGTCGGCGTCAAGGGACTGTACCGTCAAGATCTGGGACGCGAGCAGCGGGACGTGCCTGCAGACCCTCAAGGGCCATAGCGACCGGGTCTGGTCAGTGGCCTTCTCGCACGACTCGACCCGGCTGGCGTCAGGGTCAGACGACAACACAGTCAAGATCTGGGATGCGAGCAGCGGGGCGTGCCTGCAGACACTCGAGGGTCATAGAACCCGGGTCCGGTCAGTGGCCTTCTCGCACGACTCGACCCGGCTGGCGTCAGGGTCCAGCGACAGCACCGTTAAGATCTGGGATGCGAGTGGCGGGGCGTGCCTGCAGACACTCGATGGCCATAGCAGTAATGTCGGGTCAGTGGCCGTCTCGCACGACTCGACCCGGCTGGCGTCGGGCTCCATGGACAGGACCGTAAAGATCTGGGATGCGAGCAGCGGCGCGTACCTGCAGACCCTCAAGGGCCATAGTGACTGGGTCTACTCCATGGCCTTCTCGCACGATTCGACCCGGCTGGCGTCGGCGTCAAGGGACTGTACCGTCAAGATCTGGGATGCGAGCAGCGGGGCGTGCCTGCAGACACTCGATGGCCATAGCAGTAATGTCCAGTCAGTGGCCTTCTCGCACGACTCGACCCGGCTGGCGTCAGGGTCCAGCGACAGCACCGTCAAGATCTGGGACGCGAGCAGCGGGACGTGCCTGCAGACCCTCAAGGGCCATAGTGACTGGGTCCACTCCGTGGCCTTCTCGCACGACTCGACCCGACTGGCGTCGGCGTCAAGGGACTGTACCGTCAAGATCTGGGATGCGAGCAGCGGGGCGTGCCTGCAGACACTCGATGGCCATAGCAGTCATGTCCAGTCAGTGGCCTTCTCGCACGACTCGACCCGGCTGGCGTCTGGCTCCATGGACAGGACCGTAAAGATCTGGGATGCGAGCAGCGGAGCGTGCCTGCAGACGCTCAGTACCAGCAACACACTTCATAACTTATCATTCGATCTCACTGGCTTATTTCTCCACACTGAATTCGGTTACATTGCTACCAGTTCATCGACAGCTTCTAGTACAGTCAATATCACGGAGCCTCAGTGTCTCCAGAACCTAGGTGCAGGTGTTAGCTCAGACAGGACATGGATCACACATGGCGGTAATAACATGCTGTGGATGCCATCAGAGTATCGGACGTCATGGTCATCTGTGGGCGGGAATAATGTTGTTGGTATTGTATCTGGAAGAGTGTGGATATGCAGTTTTGATCTCGACAGATCTGGGGCTGTAAGTAGCATTAACTGAGAAGAATTTAACTTGTTCTCCTTCTTTCTAGTACAATTCTATTAAATAGACTGGACGGGGATATACTCAAATATATGTGCCAGGTATCTTGCTACATGGAAACTTCGAGATTTCTCTTGATTGATGACAAGGAAGGATACAACCATTGTTAAGAATTTGCCACACCTAGCTTTTAACATAATGTAGATGAACGCCTTGACCCCGCTAACAGGGAGGACGGCTGACCCGCTCCAGCTACACCCTTGCCATGAACGTTCGCACTGGCTGACGTTGCGAAGAGACATAAGGGTCATTATCGATGACAGAGGACGGCATGTAGCTTTGGATAGTCGTAGTAACGTTAATACTTTCCGGCCACCCCACTCAAAGCAGCCACGCAGTACTGAGTTGCGATTTTCTCAATAACAATAATTATGTTTGCCATTGTGTACACATAAAGTTAAAAGAAAGACTTGCTGTAGCTGTTGCAAGTGTTCGAGCTGCTTTCTCTGCCGAAGGAGCTGCTTGTTGAGCCTGTAGAGCTGCTGCTTGATTGATGGCAGCTTGTATAGTCTCAGCGTTGCTGTATCGCTTATTTGGATCAACTTGAACTCGCTTTCTTGTCCGGGTAATCTTATGATGATACAGTTGATATTTCAGCCCTTGATTCTCAGTCTCTAGCTGAGCTGCCCTCGGCGCGCCAGCATATGAGATTCTAAGCGTCATTTGGAGGGAGAGGATACGCTGGGATATGTGGGATTGTCTTTACAAATGTGCGTTGCAATCTGGGATGTACAATATCGGGATGATGTTTACAGGCGTTCACTCATCGGCTTACATGAATCATACCGGTAGTCACACAAGGGAATGAACTACTCGTATCCCAGCCATGGGTTTCAAGCCAGCACCCATTCCAAAAATCCTTTGTGAACTCGCTGAGAGGGCTTCGCGCACTCTTTATTGCAAAAGAAGACCGTAGGGAATTACGGATACTTGATGGCTCTTCTGGAGGTACTGGGACATGTTAGGTAGGAAAAGTGCTTCTTCAGCGGACAGGCATACAAAAGTAGCTCAATCATTCCAATATTCTAGAAGCTGCTGCAAGGTGCTCGGAAGATGTAGCCGTTGCAAGTCGATTCCCACGCTTCTGGAAACTGCGCTTCCCCTCAGTAAACGAGCGGTTCCACTAAGTAGTACAGACTCTAAGCAATGCTGGCATTGTAGCCCTCTCAAGTGCATAGGAAGCTTCGGAGCTGAATCACAACACTGATAGTAACACACATCAGAAGCACGCATTTACCGCGGATACATAAACATCGGCTGCAAGTAGACAACTGTGTGTTCACGAGTAGTGGCATCCCAAGATACAAGCTGACTTGACTTGCCACTCCGAGCCAACGGTGTGGACGTCCACAAATCACTAGGTCACAGCCTCGTATGAAACATGGGTTCGAGTCCTACATCAGAGACGTACTGGATCTCGCAGTCCTGGTAGGGATGATGCGGATGGCACGGGGCTATTACAAGGTGCGCAAGATAGCCTTGGCGGAACCTGAAGCAAAAACTGACTCACTCATCATGTCCCTCAGCCAACTTGTCGATTCCAACCAATACGCGATCGTTGTTCTGTCTCAACACTGTATAGCGACTACGTCTGGTGGTCGGAGTCACCGTAGCGTGGAGCCAGAGACTCGCTAGCCCCAGAGTGGTCGGCGAATGATCTACGACTAAACTAGCAGGCCTGCGCATATCAGTCCGACATACGGTTATCGGATCGACTGTGCTTTGCCCTACCCCAAGCAAGTGTTGGACTGATTGACTCGCGAGGCTATCGGGTACAGTATCCACCACCGCTCATTGCATGGTCTGTCGATTTGGCACGATCAGCTTCAAGCTTGAATCCGACGGAGATGTCAATTTCTTGCCCTAAAATATGTTTTTCTTCGTTGCTTGAGGAATGAGGCGTTGTCGCTTATCGTCACAAGCTATTCCTTTTCTCTTCTCCGGTGCGTCTAGGAGACCTTGAACACCCTTCTGGCGCTCTGGAGGCAATGCAGCTGTGCTAGAGTGACTTAGCTGTGGGGAACGTGAGGGGCTTTGTACAAACGATGTTGCGGGTAGGTGGTCGTTGGCAGGACTGCTATCCTCGTCTGATGGTCGGGTAGCTGGCAAATGTGGTGCCACTTTAAGAGAATGCGTTCTTCCGGTGCTACGATATTTCTGGCGTTTTCCATCGTTCAGGAATGTAGCCTCCAATGGCTTGGTCGCATTGTTCCCCGTACCTCGCTTGCGCTTTTTGGTCGAGGATGTTTCGGGATCTGTCGGCAGGAGAGTAGGTGTGATCTCATCTGCAAAGCTGGCTTGTGCAGGACTGTGTTGACGTGTTGCTGGTAAGGACTGTTGCTGGAGCCCACCTTCGCCAGTTGAGACACCCGAGCTGAAGCCTTTGGTCGGCTGTTGCAAGAACTCATGCCACCGGACGGAGACCCACTCATACACACGCAACAGCGATGGCTGCAAGTGTGTTGGGAATGCGCCGTCCAGACCGTAAGTATTTGCCCGCTGCAAAGGCCGGTGGCCGCTTTGCCACGCATATGGAATGTTGATGTCTGCATTTGGGCTTTTGTCGTCGTACCTGTTGAACCGCTGATGCACTTCCTTTACATGCTTTTCCGTAATCGCGATGGCCAGCTGCCTGCATAATTGAGCGTTGACGACCCATCCCCACACCTGCGAGCTGACTCTTTGGAGGACTGCTGTAAGCTTGCGGGATTCCCAGGGTCGATCTGGGGTCTGATCAGAGCAGAACAGAAGCGTGCTGCTGTACTTTGACAGGTCGTCCCGTCTCTCTCGTCGCAACATCCTGACAAAGGGCCCGATGTAAACGAAATGGTAATAAACAACTCGACTCGCACGCCGGTAGGTAGCGGGCAACGTAGAACTCTCGATTGGTCGATCTTTTCGCTTTGTGGTGTCGGGTGAGGTAGAAAACATGGCTGTTGTACACATAGAAGCCTCTGGCGCTCGTTGGTCCGTTCTCGCATATAGACCGAATAGTTCAGAGACTCGGGGCAACTGCCCCCCACTCGTGTAGCACATCCCCGCCATTGCCTCCTGAAAGGCCTCCACCTTTTTAAGATAGAGGAAGATCGCTTTCCAATTCCAGCAGCCTTCCCTTAGCAGCCCGTTCCGGCGAGTGGTGCAAGCTCGGGTAGACAACTCCAGATACGCCTCCGACAGATGATTGCCAGGATGATGAACGAATGAGAAACCCTGGCTGGTGTTGCTGATCTCATCCTTCACCTGACTAAGATCTACGGGCGGAAGAACTCCGAACATCAGCTCTCGGCAGAGATCCTCTGCTTCATCCACGAAGACCTCGCTGAAGCGGCGGAAACTGTCCATGGTGACGTGTTTGGTGCCATGTGAGATGGTCTGGCCATCATCGCTCCAACGGAAGAGAAAAGATGGAGCGTCTGTGCGTCCAAT
Source organism: Didymella pomorum (assembly GCA_022225945.1). Lineage (NCBI taxonomy): Eukaryota > Fungi > Ascomycota > Dothideomycetes > Pleosporales > Didymellaceae > Didymella > Didymella pomorum. The sequence goes on along the minus strand of JAKJXN010000130.1, from coordinate 2,795 downwards.
CACTCGACCAAAGTCTCGAAGACTCTGGAACTCTGCGAGAGGATGCATGGCACCTTCTACCATGTACTTGAGTCGCACGACGTTCAACTGCTCCAGCTGCCTGTATCGTGGCCGTTGTTCTAAGCCTATGTGTGGGTACGCCCTGTAGGGCAGAGCGTACTCCAAGAAAAGCAGTCGCTGGACGTATATAAGCTGCGACAGTATAGGAGTAAATGATTTTGCTGTCCGGAATGTTTCCCCAGTGCCTTGCAGCGCAAGGACGCCACTGTAGAACACGAGCGTACTTGAGCTTGGTTGCCCGTCTTTGAACTCTTCCGTCATGAATGTAATGCACAATTCGAAAAGGAGCTCCAGCAGCTCGGCAGCTGCAGCATGTATCTCACTAGCTTTGTCGCTCAAGACAGGCTCCCGTAAGGACGAGGCGGTACTGCTGTCGCTTTGCAAAGCATCCTCATCCTCTCCTGATATATCTACCGCATCCGATCCGACGTCCTGCTCCTCGTCTAGATCTGTCTCGTCTTGTTCGGTTGTAGCTTCTCCGTCAGCCTCTCCATCGTCAGTCTTTTCATTTGCTTCGCTTCCACGCTGGCTGTCGTCAGTCGCACGCCTGTCGCTGCTCCTTCTCTGTTGATCACCTGCAAGGTCCGACCAGAGGTCTAGCCCAATACGATGGTCCCATAGACGATGATCCCAGATCGAGCGCAAGCGAGTCGATTGCTTCCGACTAAATTGGAGGCCAGGTAGCATCGAGCGCTTGCTCAACTCCATGCGCCATGCGCGGAATACGAATGCAAGAAAGCACTTCAGCCACCGGCGATAATACTTTCTAGTCTGCTCTCGAGCAAGAAACTTAAAGGGCTTCGGAAAGCAGGGCGATGGCCGCGTGATGATCAGCCAGCACAAGAGCGGACGGCCGGTGCGGCGCATGGTCTCTTCACATCTATCAAGCACGATCTGGACAGCTTGTGTTAAATGCCATATCTTCTGCTCGTCTCCAGCGGGGCTTGTGATGTTCGAATCATGCTCTGATTGTCCGATGGTCCGGTCGACACCATCGTGCACTACGGGCAACTCAGCAAGGCCCAGCAACACATCGCGGCGAACGCCCTGGTACGTGATGGGCCAGCGAGTGCGCTCCATCCAGGGGCCCGTGTTCTGCAGCGTCTGAGTTCCCATATCAGTCAGCGCGGTGCGCTGTTGCTCCTCACGTCGAGCCTGCTCGCGCTCTCGCACCAGTTTGAGATGTTCGTCAGCACATGATAGGCTTAGCTGACGTAGCGTGCTTCCGTTCATTGATACTGTCCAGTATTTGCGCGTCGGGCCGTCCCCCCATGTCTGGAGAAACACATCGTCGTACAAGCCGTCGGTCCTTGGTTTGGAAGCCCGTTCGCGCAGATGGAGCTTGCTGAGATGGCTAGTCAATTGTTTGAGACTGTGGTATAGAACTCGCACTGGCGGCAAGCGAAGCCTTCATGAACGTTGAGCTCAGGATGCGGTGTTGATCCGTGCGGGCGGAGAGGAACGCTGCTTGGGTCTTTGAACGCACACGGGTGCTGACGCAGATATTGCGTGAGCCCTTTGCGCAGCTCCTTGGAAACGCCGTGGTCTAGGTGGGTGGTGACCTGCGAACTTGCCGTGGCAAGTGCGTATTTGCACTTGCGACATATCAGAGCTCGACTCTCGCTGTCCGCGTATAGATCGCAGCGCGTCAGAAAGGTTGGTGTGGAGTCACGGTTCATAATAACGGGGAATGGCAACACGGCAACACGGCGAGCAAGCAAAAGATATGGAACTCGCAACAACAGGACAAAAGGTGATAAGCTGTAGCAGGAGGAGCGATGTGATGCTATATGAGACGAACGTGTGCACGGCCATTTTTCGAAAATTTGACAAAGGTTATCGGGAGCACGGACGGAGATTGGGAAGTTTGATCAAAGTTCCAGCAAGCATTAGCCCAGTAGGGGGTCACTAATGAAGGGTCTATTGACGGCGTTAACAAAGCAACCAACAGCACGGCCAGCACAGCAGCACTCGTTCTTGGAGACAAATAGATTAGTAAAGAGTTAACTCAAAAATGCTGCATATCAACGTAAGGTCTGTCAATGAGTGAACAAGAGGCTCCGAAGGCCCGGAGTGCGAACCTGTCTCGTTACACCGTGCGTCTCGGCACATAGGGAAGGACCCTATAGCCGTAAGATGTGATATTTCCCCTTGCTCTGAATTAACAATAGGAGTAATTTAACTATGCTGACTATTGTGACTTCCACGCTGTGGACATCATGCTGACCCTTGTGCTGCGTTAGCATAGCTCTTACCATCTGCATCTTTCCAATAGTAAAAGCCGCCCCAATGACACTAAGCAATAGCGTAAGCATGTTGCTTAGTTATGCGACCTAGAGGTGCTTACAATCTGCACAAGTCATGCCCACTGTGTCAAATGGTTGAAGGAGAGCAGAATGTAGCGTTTCGCGAAACTTATGGCGACCTGACGATACGACTGCTTAATGGGGCAAGAGGGCATTGAAATCTAGAGTCTCTTTACGCACATCTCTGCCCTGAAACATGCGGCTGGGTTCTTGTGCGTTGTGAAGAGGTGTAGAGTTGCTGCTCTCGAATCTGTACTAGTAAAGGTACAAGACGTGATAGGAAAGAGTGTAGCTGCTGCTGCTGTATCGTCCGCAGGGTTAGGGTTAGGGTTAGGGTTAGGGTTAGGGTTAGGGTTAGGGTTAGGGTTAGGGTTAGGGTTAGGGTTAGGGTTAGGGTTAGGGTTAGGGTTAGGGTTAGGGTTAGGGTTA
>JAKJXN010000129.1:0-23333 GCA_022225945.1 Didymella pomorum | reverse complement strand
GCGCAACACCGCAATATTTTTAATAAATATGAATAGCACATAAATATTATTTAGACGCCTTGCTATCATCTGCGTCCTCTATTTCTACCTTGCAAGTACGAGAGTTGTGTCCAATCTCACCACAACGCCCGCAGCGTCGTCCAACGCGCACCCTCTTCGCAGGCGTCTCGCCTACACTACGGCCCCCACCCTCCTTTTTAGCTATTAAGTTAGCTACTTCGCTAACTGTTAGGGTCTCCTCTGCGCGTATATATTATTGCTTACGGGTCTTGCGCTTTATAGACGCTTCTACAGCGTCTTAAAGGCGACCTATTTCCTCCTACATTAATACTATATTATAAGCTATCTACTAAGCGCCCTTTACTAACTGTTTAACCTACTTATCTAATAAACTTGCTAGAGACCCTTAATAGATTTGTATCTACTTTCGAATTAGAGTTAACTGCTCCTCTACTTCATGAGCGGTGCGTGGTGTCTTCGGCTCCTAGGCGACGTTGCTAGGTTTTAGTGGCGTTAGCGTGCGCAGGCGCACATTAAGCTTTAATAACACTACCTCTAGATTATGTAGGACTAGCCTAGCACCTCTAAAGCCTGTACAAACGTTCTCTGTAGTAAACGCCTTACTAAACGCTGCTTTAAAGGCTGGCAGGAAGGTTTCCTTGTTAATATAGTGGATGCAACTGCGTGCTAAGGCCAAACCCTTGTTGCTATATAGGCGCTTTAGCGGCGAGAAGCAGGCGACGTTAAGTAGCTGCAACAGGTGCGACGAGTGCGGGGGCATACAGACAGTGATGATCTTCTTCTCTCTACAGAGATCTTGGAAGTCTACTGAGCAGTGGCTCTTATGGCTGTTAATAATAAGTAGCTGGTAGACCCTAACTAGCTTCGCATGCGTATTGAAGTAGTGGAGCCAGGCAAGCGCTAGGTTGTTGTTAGTCTAGCTAGTAGGACTAACATTAATAACCTAGTCCTGTGGAAGGTCCTTAGTAAACTAGTTGGAGATGAGAACCTTGCCTGCAAGGATAAGGAACGGTGGGATAACCTTCCCTGTTGACCTAACGCCTTGTACTAGGGTAGCCCACTCGCGATCGCCGGGTTAGATCTTCTTCTGCTTCCTAGGCTTCTCTGAGCCTGTTACTACTAGCTGCGACGAGATCTTGCCTATTAGGAAGCCAGACTTATTAAAGTTGTACATGTTATTATCTATAATACTGTACTTCGCCTTTATAGACTGAATAAGTGCAAACTAGGGCTAGAGAACCGCTAGGTCCTTGCAGGTAGCTCGCTGGCGATTGTATGGTTAGGTCTATTGCGTTCGCACCTTAGGGGTATGTTGAATTAACCTGTTAACCTAGTTCTTGCCAACAGCGTCGCTACCACGCTCTCTTAGCAGTTTATCCGCCATATCTCGTACGTCTGCCTTTGAGGAGGGGATCCCACGATCAGACTCATCAAGTATACGTAGCATAACTGCCTCCTCTTCTAGCTTCGTGAGGCGCTTTCGATTCGGCTCGCAGTCGCGTTGAGGGCGTCTTCCGGCGCGGCGGTCAATAAGCGTTCTTTGTGGGACTTTGTAGATTGCTGCAGCGCGGCTTTTGCTTAGGAGTTGCTAGGAATTAATATCTTAAATAGCAAGCTGTAAGTCGCCTTTAGTATAGGTTATTTGCTGTTTGCGTGGTTGCGGCATTGCGCATAGTTGTCGTGCAGGCGTTTTGGTGTTAGTAGGTGGGCGACTCGGTGGGGTGGGCCACTCGATGGTGAAACACGTTAGACTTTAAAATTAAAAAGCTCTTAGGCTAAGCCAACTATGAGTTTTGGTCTTAACAAATGATGGCTATTCTAACTATAAAGGACCTTTTTAACGCTATTTATAATAATAACAATGAGCTCCTTACTGTTCCTGTTATTATAGATAGAAAAGCAAAAGCATATATTATGCTAGCCTGTGAAAAAGGTCTGGCTATACAGATCTAAAATTGCAGTAGTGCAAAAGATTGCTGGGATACCCTAGCTAATCTATATAGCCCTAAAGGCTTTATAGCTGAATTTCTCCTTCTAAAGGAGTTTTTTGAAGCTTATCTCTAGAACTTTAGTTTAATGGAAGACTTTCTAAGCAAAATTAAATATCTAGATGATAATTTGAGCTTAAAAGGGATTTAGTTACATAAGCAAGTGGTACTTGCTTATGTACTTAATAACCTTACACTAGCTTTTGAAGGGCTGGTAACAATTATTACCCAATCATTTCGTCAGAATTCTGAAGAAATGAATATGGAGACGTTGTTTTCAAGTCTAATAGACAAATCAAGAAGACAAAATAGCGCTGAAAAAGCGTTATATACAACAAAAAACAACTTCGCGAAGCATAAAAATAATAACAAGGTACTAAAACCGCGTTATTGTAACAAATGCAAAGTTACTACACACGCTACAAGTAGCTGCCGGTTCCTTTATCCAGAAAAGAAACCGGACTAGTTTAAAACACGTCATAAATATGATTCATTACGTCAGAGTTCTAGTTCTATTAAGAATATGGAACAAGAAAAAACAGAAAAAGAACAAGATAAAACACTGCTGTCACTAGATCTCATGAATCTAGATAAAATAGATGAAAAGGTACTCTATACCCCATATCAGCCTATTATAAACAACATCAAAACTAATTTAATCTTAGATTCAGGAAGTACTCAGCATATAATATGCGATAGAAACCTATTTCTAGAAGGAAGTTTAGTTGCTAAAATAATGAAACTTAGCTGGGGTAATCATAGCTATATTAACTCTGTAGCAATAGGAAAAGTCTGTTTTATTCATGAAAAAACACTTATTATCCTTAACGATTGCTTATATGTACCGAACTTTACAGTCAATATACTGTCTATAAGAAAGCTTATTGAAAAAGATTTTAGAGTTAACTTTAGTAAGAATAAAGCAACTCTTGTTAATAAGCAACTTAGCTCAGAAGCTAGCTTTATAAACAATATGTACACTCTAGATCTAACAAACAAAGTAGTAACTATGAATTTAAAACATAATAACTACATCTGATACAATAACATAACAAACAATATGCTAACTAACGTTAAGCTCTATCACTAACGTTTTAGACACAAAAATATAGCTACTATAAGTAAACTGCTTAATATTTAGATACCTAGCAGTTATAATCTAGATTGTATAGCATGTATTAAAGCTAAGTTAACAAATAACATCTCTAAAGAAATAACTATTAACGTGTTTCATAAGCGAGTCGCCCACCCAAGCGAGTCGCCCACCTAACGCCGCCAACCCGCCTACGCAGCGACTTTGCGCACCACCACAATAATTAACTACAGTTTATAGAGTATATTAATGCTATTTAGACGCATTGCTAGCATCTACGTCCTCTATTTCTACCTTGCAGGTATGGGAGTTGTGTCTAATCTTACCGCAACGCCTGCAGTGTCGCCTAACGCGCACCCTCTTCGCAGGCGTCTTGCCCTTACTATGACTCTTACCCTCCTTTTCAGCAATTAAGTTAGCTACTTTACTAACTATAAGGGTCTCCTCTGCGCGTATATAACGTTGCTTATGGGTCTTGCGCTTTGTAGACGCTTCTACAGCGTCTTAAAGGCGGCCTATTTCCTCCTGCATTAACACTATATTATAAGCTATCTGCTGAGCGCCCTTTGCTAACTGTTTAACCTGCTTATCTAAAGAACTTGCTAGAGACCCTTGATGAATTTGAATCTGCTTTTGGATTAGAGTTGACTGCTCCTCTACTTTGTGAGCGTTGCGTGGTGTCTTTGGCTCCTAGGCGACGTTGCTAGGTTTTGGTGGCGTTGGCGTGCGCAGGCGCACATTAAGCTTCGATAGCACAGCCTCTAGGTTGTGTGGGACTAGCCTAGCACCTCTAAAGCCTGCGCGAACGTTCTCTGCTGTAAATGTCTTCTTAAACGTTGCTTTAAAAGCTAGTAGGAAGGTTTCCTTGTTAATATGGTGGATACAACTGCGTGCTAAGGCCGAAACCTCGTCGCTATACAAGCGCTTTAGCGGCGAGAAGCAGGCAACGTCAAGTGGCTGCAGCAGGTGCGACGAGTGCGGGGGCATATAGAGAGTGATTATCTTCTTCTCTCTGCAGAGATCCTGGAAATCCACGGAGCAGTAGCTCTCATGGCCGTCAATTATAAGTAGCCGGTAGACCCTAACTGGCTTTGCATGCAAGTTGAAGTGTTTAAGCCAGGCAAGCGCCAAATTGTTGTTAGTCTAGCCAGTAGGACTAACATCAATAACCTAGTCCTGTGGCAGGTCCTCAGTAAACCAGTTGGAGATAAGAACCTTGCCTGCGAGGATAAGGAACAGTGGGATAACCTTCCCCGTCGACCCAACGCCTTGTACCAGGGTAACCCACTCGCGATCGCCAGGCTGGAGTTTCTTGCGCTTCCCAGGCTTCTCTAAGCCTGTTACTACTAGTTGCGACGAGATCTTGCCCATCAGAAAGCCAGACTCGTCAAAGTTGTATATGTCCTCGTCTGCAATACCATACTTTGCCTTTATTGACTGAACAAGTGTGAACCAGGGCTGGATAACCGCCAGGTCCTCGCAGGCAGCTCGCTGGCGATCGTATGGGCGGGTCCATCGCTTTTGCAGCTCAGGTGTGCGTTTTATGAAGTTGTTAACCTAGTTCTTGCTAACAGGCTCCGCGTCGCGTGCGCGGAGCAGTCTATCAGCCATATCTTGTACAAGAAGCTTTGATGGGGATATCCCTCATAGATCTTGCTCAAGTATACGTTCAACAATCGCCTCCTCTTCTAGCTTTGTTAGGCGCTTTGAGTTTGGCTCGCAGTCGCGTCGAGAGCGTTGTCCGGCGCGTCGATCGCGTACTGTTGTTCGGGGAATACTGTAGACTACAGCAGCGCGTCTTAGGCTTTGAAATTGATTTGAGGTATAATTAGAGATAGTAAGCTGTATATCGCATTCAGTATGTGCCTATAGAGGCTGGCGTTGTTGTTGCATTGCGCGATGTTCCTGTGCAGGCGGGTTGGCGGCGTTAGGTGGGCGACTCGCTTGGGTGGGCGACTCGCTTATGAAACACGTTAATTCTAAAGACTATTTGCAAAAGGTAGTTATGGACCTACGCGGTCCTATTACGCCTAATTCTAAAAAAGGATTTAGATATATTATTTTCTTCCTAGATGCTGCTACTAGATTCTTAGACTTTAAGCTACTTAAGAATAAATCAGAAGCTTTTAAGTCCTTTCAAGAATTCAAAATTAAAGTTCAAAAATCTAATTACTCCATTAAATCTATAGGTTCTGATAATAGACTTAAATTTAAAAGTAAGTTATTTAAAGATATCTGTCTTTAAAATGGAATAATACATACGTTTTCAAGTCCTTATACTGCAGAGCAAAATAGATTAATAGAAAGAGTTAATAGAACAATAATAGAAATGGCTAGAGCCTTACTTTTTACCTCTAATTTAGATTTAATGTACTGGCAAGAAGCAATTCAAGCTGCAGTATATATATATAACATTACGCTACACTGGAGCTTAAAAGAAAGCCCTTTTAAAACACTTTATAAAAAGGACCCTAACCTTAATAATCTTAAAATTTGGGGTTCTATAGCATATTATAAAGATAAAACAAACTCTCTTACTAAACTAGAACCTAGAGCAAGACAAGCTATTTGAGTTAGATACAATCAGTATAATTACTATGTTCTAGATATAAAAACAAAGAAAATCATCCGAGTGAGAGATGTCATAACGTACACAACGGGCGAGCGGGCCACACGGGCGAGCGGGCCACTTTTGCCAAGACCACACCAAAACTCCATTCCTACACCAATGCCTCCCCATCTGCCCCAATTTAACGCGTTAAAAGAACGTTAAATACAGCTTGCGCTTCAAGCTCTTAAACAAGACGCAAAACTCTCAGTGCAACGCGCTGCAGCTATCTACAGCGTTGCAAGAACCACGCTACAGGAACAACGCGCTAGACGGCCTTCACGTGTTAATACTATGCCTAACTTACGAAGTCTAACTGCTACTGAGGAGCAGGTAGTTATTACGTATATACTTGAGCTAGTTACGCGAGGAGAGTCCCCCTAGCTCGCAGCTATAGCTAACATAGCTAATTCTTTGCAAAAAGAGCGCAGTTTAGCTCCTGTTAGCATAAACTAGGCTAGCACGTTTGTTTTGCGTTAGGAGGAGCTTAAAATAGTTTTTAATTGCAAGTATAACTACAAGCGAGCCCTCTGCGAGGACCCTAAGGTTATACAGGGCTAGTTCACCCTTATATCTAACGTTAAAGCTAAGTATAGCATCCTAGACAACAATACGTATAACTTCAACAAGATAGGCTTTATAATAGGCCAGATAAGCGGTAGAGTAGTTATTATAGATGCAGAGAAGCTAGGATAAGCAAAGCAGGTCTAGCCTAGCGGCCGGGAGTAGGTAATAGTTATTAAGGGCATTAATGCCACAGGATAGGCTATTCTAGCCTATATTATCTTTAAAGCCCACTAACACCTATTAAACTAGTACAAGGACGATACCCTGCCTCAAGACTAGGTTATCAGCATCTCCGAAAATGGCTGGACTACCAACGAGCTTAGTTTTGACTGGTTGAAGCACTTTGACAGGCATACAAAGACGCGCACTATTGGCACCTACTGTTTGCTAATTATTGACGGTTACAAGAGCTACAACTCTGCAGAATTCTAGCAATACTGCAAGGATTAGAAGATTATAAGCCTATGCATGCCTGCGCACTCATCGCACCTCCTGCAGCCACTTAACGTAGGTTGTTTTAGCCCTCTAAAGAATGCGTACAGGGATAAGGTTAATAAGCTTATGCGTAACTAGATTAACTATATTATAAAGCAGGAGTTCCTGCCATGCTTTAAAGCAGCTTAGAAGAAAGCTATAACCCCTAGTAATATCTAGGGAGGGTTCCAAGGGGCTAGATTAGTTCTGTTTAACCTAGAACAGGTTATATTAACCCTTAATGTGAAGCTGCGCACCCTATCACCACTACTCTCCACACACGATAAGTCCTGGCAGTCGCAAACCCTAAGCAATACTCTAGAATTTAAGTCGCAATTAACCCTAATTTGAGACAAGTATATAAAGGAGCAGGGCAGCTTACTAAATTCTGTTCTAAGCGCAATTAAGCACTACGCAAAGGGGGGAGCTATCCTGTTGCATAAGCTTGCGCTTGCACAAAAACAAATCTGTGAGCTTAAAGCAGCTGCTAAGGCTACTACACAACGCAAATTGCATAAAAGAAAGCGTATTTAAGCTAAGGGAAGCCTTGTAGTTAAAGAGGGCTAGCAGTTCACTACTCTAAAGGAGTTTAGGGCGCGTAGTAATAGAAAGAGGGGGAAGAAGCAGGTGCGCGCTAAAGGAGGTGAACCCTCCTAACAACGCTGTAGACGGTGCGGAGAGGGCGGGCACAATGCTCAAACGTGCAAGAATAAAGAAGAATAGGTCTCTAAGTAATATTATAGCTTGTTCTGCCTTATGCAGCGCTAATCTGTGGTGTTTTAGGCCATAATAGGGTGAGTTTTGGTGTGGTCTTGGCAAAAGTGGCCCGCTCGCCCGTGTGGCCCGCTCGCCCGTTGTGTACGTTAACACTAGAGGGCAGATTTTGGCCTAACAACAAGAACAAAAACAGAACAATAACTATAAATATCGAAGACCTAAATAATACACATGATAACTATAGCACAACCATAAATAGTGATAGTGAAAATAGCTTAGACGAGATTTTAGAGTACAATCAAAATACACATCTAGACTATAATCTAGATAATACTCTAGATGATAATTCAGAAAATAATTTAGGAAATAACAATCAGCAATCTTGTAGAACTAAATCAAGAGCTAGTAGCAAAGATGACCTCGCTACATATGTTCCAGATACTACTACTAAAAGGACTAGTAACGTGTTTCCCAAGCGAGCGCCCCACCTAAGCGAGCGCCTTACCTCCGCCGCAAAAACGCCTGCGCAACGACAACACGCAATGTCTTAACTACAACAAGCTGCTAGGCCCTATACTAAAGCTAATGTACAGCTTGCCTTATCAGATATCTTAAAAAACTAAATTAAAAGTATCTAACGCGCAGAAATCATCTACAAAGTGCCATTACAAACAATCCAACAACAACGCAACAGAACACGCTCTCAACGCAACTGCGAGCCAAACTCAAAGCACCTAACAAAGCTAGAAGAGGAGGCAATTATTAAACAGATACTTAAGCAAGATCTACAAGGGATATCCCCATTAAAGCTTCTTATATAAGATGTAGCTAATAGACTACTCCGCGCACGCGACGCAGAGCCTGTTAGCAAGAATTAGGTTAACAACTTTGTAAAACGCACACCTAAGCTGCAAAAGCAATAGACCCGCCTATATAATTACTAGCAAGCTGCCTGCAAGGACGCAGCAGTTATCTAGCCCTAGTTCACACGTGTTTAGTTAATAAAGGCAAAGTATAGTATTACAGACAGGGACATATATAACTTTAATAAGTCTAGCTTCCTAATAGGCAAGATCTCATCGCAACTAGTAGTAACAGGCTTAGAGAAGCCTAGGAAGTGGAAGAAACTCCAGCCTAGCGATCGCGAGTGGGTTACCTGTGATAACCAGCTCGGAACTTAGATCTGAGCCAAGGTCCGATACCTGTCCGACTCGGACCCTGGCCAGATCCTGGTTACTCACAAGCCCCTATCTTGACCCTGGACTATCAGATGGTATAAAGGCAGCATAGGTAGCAAGGTAGACTGACAGCTTTTGAGTATCCTTCGTACAAGACCTATAGGAATAGAGGAATCTCCTGTGTCCCAGTCCCAGTGCTCCCATACACCTCGTAGCGGATTCCCACACGTTTCAGAGCCCTCTATCATCCTGCGTCGTTACATTATACTGAAAAGCTCGTCCCAGCCAGTAACAGCCTCTAAATAATATCGCAACTTGTTCAGTCGTTACTTCAGACCAACTCGGAGCACTCTGCTACCTAAGTCAGTACTGCTACCACGCATTGTTCAGCAAAACAGTCAGGATACCAGAGACCTCCTAACAACCAAAGCCTTTAGGTTTAGACCTTCCTGCGAAACCTTATCGCAGGATTACTTCAGCAGAAGTCGCGTTAGATTGCGCCAAGGTAGAGACTCAGAGACTACCAATAACCCACCCAACTCAGACCCAACACCAATGTCAGGCACCAACACAGGACCTACATTAAGGTCGCACAATCAATCTAGATCACAGAGATCCCAAGAACCGCTCACGCCTGCGCGCAATAATACTCCAGAACAAATCAGTGTTAATCCAGAGATTAACCCTAACAATCCCGCCCTAGAGATAGCTAAGCTAAGGCAGGAACTTGCCAAGCTCAGAGCTAGTCTTCCGCCAGCGGACCACCCACTTCCCACCACTAAGACCCCCCCAATGCAATATCAGCAATCCCCAGTTGCTCAACTACCTTCTAAGCCTGTTTCGCTATACACCCCACCAAGGTTATCCAAAAGGACTCCAAACATTAAAGTTCTTACAGATAGCAAGAACCCCACCTTCTCCCAATGGAGGGCGTCAATAGAGGACAGGCTAGAGATCAACTCCGATCACTACCGCACTGTAAGAGCACGCATAGCTCTAGTGTAGGGTCACACCTCAGGATTAGCTAAGGAATACCTGGAACCCCAGTACCTATCCAATAACAATGCAAATTGGTTCCGCACAGCAGAAGAGATAATTCAACTTCTTAAATTATACTTTGTTATAGGAAATAAGCAAGCAGAGAGCTAAGCAGTTTTTAATAAGCTGCAAATAGATAAGGCAGAAACGTTCCCTGCCTTTAAAAGCAGGTTCCTCAGCGCCACTATTAAGGGTCAGGTACCCCAATCAGAATAGTTTCACTATCTCTAGACCAAACTCACCCCAGGCCTCCAAATACCTAGTCTTAGTTTTAAGCAGCAGTAGCATAACTCCTTCTCTCGTATGGTAGAACACCTTACCGCCTACGATATAGAACGAAGGAACAACCCCCTCCCACAGAGTCAAGTTATCCCGCCTCCATCGCGACCATCGAGAATGAGTTCGGATGCCAAACGGATCCCTGCCCAGACGTACTCACGGGAGAACTCAATACCGAATCACGGTACCTTCATTCGTCCTCCTACCTTGCCTCGTCAGACTCCCATTACTCCTAGTCCTATACAAGAAGCGCCCCCGCCTACGTGCTACAACTGTGGCAAGCCAGGTCACTTCGCGAAGGAGTGCACCGCTCCGCAAGTACGTGAAATCGAGGTGCAGCATGAGGAGTATGAGGATGCTATGGAGGAATTCGAGGATAACACACCTATGGGAAACGGACCCGCCCGGGGGCAAGACTCCACCCGGGCCTAAATCAATATAACTTGTCTAACCTTTCGTTGTCTCGCCTTTTTGGCGGACCCCACTTCTTAGTATCTACTATTCTTTATAGCCAAGGGCTCAGAGTTCGACTCCACTCCTTAGTTAACACCAGAGCCCAAGGTTTCTTATTTCTTAACTCAAACATTACTTATTCTATTTCCTAAGCTCTTCAGACCCCTCTCTAAAAGCTACCCTTTTAGGTCTAGGTCAAAGGTTTTTAAGACTAAATTACGTCCCCAGTAACCTAGTACCTTTAGTTACACATAATCATTAACAGAAGGAAGGTTTGCAACTGCCCCTTTATTATTGTTAACCTTAGGTCACAGGATTGCATTATTAGCATTAAATAGTTAAAGAGGTTTAAGCTAAAACTTAATATAGAGCGCTCTTAGTTAATCTAGCCAGAGAAGTACCCCTGCTTATATAACCCCGCTCCTCTATTACTAATAAGGTTGCAACAAAACACCCCACAAGATACTGTTATAATAGACGTTCAGCAACAAGATTAACTGTAGGAACAGGAGGAGTTTTAGCAACAGCACAGCCCGCAGACTTGTATCTAACGTTTTTAAGGCTACCTTAAAATACCAAAGTCTCAAATATGTCCGCCGCCCAGTCCTCCTAGACCCAGACAGATCCAAAACCAGCCCCAACTAATTCCAACCTTAGACACTACCATTTCTATTATATCAGCAAATGCTTTCCATTACTCCATGCAAAAACCACAAAATAAATTCTTTACCACTAGTCTATATAAAATTAACTAAGTCCTAGAAGAGGTTCATATAGCAGATAACCCTAAGAACGCGCAGTTGTTAAAGGAACAGCTGCCTGCAAGATATAAGAAATACACAGATGTTTTCAGCAAGCGCGAGGCTAAGAGTCTTCTAGAACACCACCTATACAACTATAAGATTGTTCTTAAAGAACCTTTGCCTAATTCATACTCTCTGCTGTACAAGTCTAACCTAGAGGAACTAGAAGCAATTAAGAAGTTCATACAGGACCAGTTACGTCACAGCTAGATCAAACACAGCCAGAGCCCATTCGCCTCTCCCGTTCGTTGCGTACATAAGCTAAATAGAAGTCTACAAATCTATGTAGATTATCAAAAGCTCAACAACCTTACCTATAAGGATTCATATCCAATTCCCTGCATAGACGAGTTATTAGCCCATCCTTCTAAGGCTAAGATCTTTACTAAGTTTGATATCCAATCTGCCTTTAACAGGATCCGCATAGACCCAACTTCTAAGAAGTACACTATATTTTATACCTAATACAGCACATACAAGTGCAAGGTGTTGCCCTTTAGATTATGCAATGGCCCTGCGACTTATTAACAATACATAAACAACATATTAATTAACTATCTTAACAATTTTTGCGTCGCCTACTTAGACAACATCCTAATCTACTCTAAGGACGCTGTGTCCCACAAGAAGCACATTAAGATAGTGCTAGAAAGACTCCAAACAGCAGGACTCCAGGTCAACATTAAGAAAAGCGAATTCCACGTAACCTATACTAAGTACCTAGGATATGTGCTTACCAACAAAGGTATTAAAGTTAACCCTAATAAGGTATCTGCACTCCACAATTAGTTACCGCCTACTACAGTAACAGGTATCAAGTTGTTCTTAGGCTTCACAGGATTCTATCACTAATTTGAACCCAAGTTCTTATAGGTAGCAAAGCCGTTAATCGCCCTGCAAAGCCCAGCGAACCTATTTAAATAGACTAAGGAATGCTAAACTAGTTTCAACTAACTAAAGGAAAGCTTATTAAGGATCCCAAGTCTATGCCACTTTAACCCCAAGTATAATACCAAGCTAGAGACTAACGCTTCAGACAGGGTAGTCGCCGGTATGTTATCACAACAACATCCTAACAAGCAATAGTATCCTATAGCGTTCTACAGCCGTGTGCTTACCAGAGCTAAGCTTAACTAGGAGATCTATAACAAGGAACTATTTGCCATTCTACAAGCCTTTAAAAAGTAGCGCGCCAAGCTAACCTCTATTAAGAATCAGGTCTAAGTGTACTCCAACCACCGCTCGCTAGAGTACTTCATAACCACTAAGGTATTAAACGCTCGTCAAGCCCGTTAGGCAGAGGTTCTTGCTTCGTTCAACTTCAAGATTAAGTACACACTAGGCAAGCTCAACAAGCGAGCAGATATTCTTAGTTGTTAAGAACAAGACCTTAAAAATCTCAAGGCAGCTCAAGCAGATAATCGTTCCCGTGTACTTTTAGGTCCCCAACAGTTACACAGCTGAATTAACGCCAAGTTAGCCTAGGCGTATGTAGAAGGTTCAGCTTTAGCTGCAATACGCACCTTCTAACCAACCATGCAACTAGACTCGCTAGAGCTCATTAATGCGTTATTACAAGCCAATCGCCGTGCGTTTAAAGATAAGAGAGCCACCCTTCTAGCAGACTATTAGAACCAGAACGGACTACTGTTGTACAAGGATCGATTATGCGTGGCCCCAGACCCCGCACTACGCACCCGCCTCATACGCGAGGCCCATGATCAGCCATCCACGGCCCACCCCAGCGCTAAGAAAATATACCAACTAGTGTCTCAGCAGTACTATTAGAGAGGTATAGGGGCTAGCTGTGAGAGGTATGTGCGGAACTGTATCCCGTGTCGTCGAGGACACCCCCAACAGTCCCGAATCAAGGGGTATTTACATCCGTTACCTATCCCACAACGACCGATGCAGCATCTGTGCATGGATTTCAAAGACTTCCCTAAAGACAAGGCCAGGTACGATCAGATCCTTGTCATCATTAACTAATTAACTAAACAGGCAATCACAATACTATGCCACAAGACTATTATAGCAAGAGGCATAGCTAAGTTGTTCATCTAATAGGTGTATCGTTTTAGACATACCCTAGAGTCCATTGTCTCTAACCAAGGTCCCCAATTCGTTTCTAGTTTCTAGTCCAAATTCTGTAGGATTATAGGCGTACAAGTCAAGCTGTCCACAGCATATCACAAGGAGACCAATAGTTAAACAGAGATCATAAACAAGTACATTAATCAGCGTCTCCGCCCATTTGTCACGTACTACCAGGATAACTAGTCCAAACTACTACCAATTATAGATCGTGCACAGCTGACCTTACCTCACTCCGCCATTAGTATGAGCCCATACCAGGTAATCTACGGCAGTGAGCCCAGGCAGAGTTGGCACTAGACCCCTTCCAGGACAGACCCAAAACCCCTCGTTCATCTCAATTACCAGGACGCACTCGCCCTTGCCACTCGCATGCACAAGGCCTGGCAGGTTGCAAAGGAGAACATAGAGAAGGCCCAACAGCGCATGCAAACAAACGTTAACCAGCACCGCAGCCCCGTGAATTAGACTGTTAGTAACAAAGTTTACCTGTCAACAAAGAATCTTGCTAGTAACAGGCCCAGTCAAAAGCTATCTAACTTATAGGAAGGTCCCTTTAAAGTCACTAAGCAAGTTAGCCACTCTTACAGGTTGAAATTACCCGTAGGCTCGCACATCTATGATGTGTTCGCTCCAGACGTACTATGCCAGGACCCAGCTGACCCACTGCCAGGCCAGGAAAACCCTAAGCCTGTTAGTATCCCAGTTAACAGGGTAGAAGAATAGGAGGTGCAGGAAATCCTCGCCAGCAAGCTAGTACGTGGCAAGCTTATATACCGTACGAGCTAGGTCAGACACAACCCTAATCCTACATAGTATCCCGCAGCAAATTTTAAGGGAGCTCCTCACAAACTACAAGCCTACCACAACAAGTATCCAAAACATCCAGGTCCGCCACAGGAGTTACCTCACTGGTTGCAAGCATAGGAAGATGATCAGAAATAGTAGGGTTACAGGATCAATTAGTCAAAGACAAAGAAAGTCTATAGTACTAGTCTGCCAGTTTCAACCAGAACAGACCTCACAAACACCCAAACAAAGAAAACTACCATACAGAACCACCGCTGAAACAGATTACTCATGCCGCGTCCACCATAGCAGTGTCATCAGCAAGGTCAGACAACAACAAGTTAAGGTCCGAATCCCCGCCAGTCAACCCCAGGTCCTCCACAGGCTTAGGACCAGCACAAACCTTCCCCTTGTTCTTCCTAGAGGCAGCCTAACCCTAGGCAGACCGCCCCAACTCACCACTGCCCTCTGCAGCCCCAGAAACTCCTCCGCCCTGCAGGGATACCACCGCCTGCCTCAGGGCTTCTACCTCGCCTTTGAGTTCAGCGACGACCTCAACAAGGGACCGAATAGCAGCCGAAGTACCCCAGTCAGGTAGCGCGAGATGCTAGTGAAGCAGCATATCAGCAGCAGTTAACCCCTTTAGCTATGCAGAGCCCACTTGCACAAGCTAAGCAAGGTCTCAAGCCGTTCAATACAGCTCCTCCTCCGCGCACCTCAGCACTACCTCCGCCGCCTCCTTCTCTCTCTCTCCCAACCCCTCCTCCACCTCCGCCTCCTCCCACGCAACCAACGCAACCCAAAAAGCATCGTACTCTGTTCCAGCGTATACTAGCACACAGCAACACTTTTCCGCCTGCTCAGTGCAATACTTGCACTTCAAAGACAACGCCAAAGCAAACGCAAACTCCTCCCTCCTCAACTACTGTTACCGCGCGATAGCGCGCACCGCCTATAAACAAATAACCCAGTAGGCCTAGGAAAGAGCGCCAGGCAGAACAGGAACCAGCATTGTGTATATAACTACTACTAGTGTTAGCAAGACCAGACACAAGCAGTAGAGGACTTACAAGAAAAAGGTTGTTATTCCACTAAAGAAGAAGAGGTAAAGCAGCAAGAGCTTGTTATTATGCTAGACGCTGCCAAGACCAAAACACTGCAGTAACTGCAACTTCGTTGTCACTGTCCTTCACCTTTATGGCACATCCCATCTACCTTCCGAATGGCATCCGACAAAGACAAGGCGCAGGGAACAACAAAAGGTAAACATCACTGGGAAGCCATCAATATCAACCAGGGAGCTGGCAAGGAATCGCTCAACAGAAGGAGCTCACAACAGGGTAACAAGCCGCTCTCATACATACAGGTCAGGACGACCTGCCTACAAGGAGGGGGGTAATGTGATAACCAGCTCAGAACTTAGATCTAAGCCAAGGTCCGATACCTGTCCGACTCGGACCCTGGCCAGATCCTGGTTACTCACAAGCCCCTATCTTGACCCTGGACTATCAGATGGTATAAAGGCAGCATAGGTAGCAAGGTAGACTGACAGCTTTTGAGTATCCTTCGTACAAGACCTATAGGAATAGAGGAATCTCCTGTGTCCCAGTCCCAGTGCTCCCATACACCTCGTAGCGGATTCCCACACGTTTCGGAGCCCTCTATCATCCTGCGTCGTTACATTACCCTAGTACAAGGCGTTGGGTTAACAGGGAAGGTAATCCTACTATTCCTTATCCTTGCAGGCAAGGTTCTTATCTCTAACTAGTTTACTAAGGACCTCCTATAGGACTAGGTTATTAATGTTAGTCCTACTAGCTAGACTAACAACAATCTAGCGCTTGCCTGGCTTAAACACTTTAACTTGCATGCGAAGCCTGTTAGTACCTATCAGCTACTGATTATTAATAGCCACAAGAGTCACTGCTTAGTAGGTTTCTAGGATCTCTGTATGGAGAAGAAGATAATCACTCTCTGTATGCCCCCACACTCGTTGCAACTGCTGCAGCCACTTGACGTTGCCTGCTTCTCGCCGCTAAAGCGCCTGTACGGCGACGAGATTTCGGCCTTAGCACGCAGCCGCATAGACTATATTAATAAGGAAACCTTCCTACTAGCCTTTAAAGCAGCCTTTAGTAAGGCGTTTACTACAGAGAACATTTGTGCAGGCTTTAGAGGTACTAGGCTAGTCCTACACAACCTAGAGGCTGTGCTATTGAAGCTTAATGTGCGCCTGCGCACGCTAACGCCACTAAAACCTAGCAACGTTGCCTAGGAGCTAAAGACACTAAATAACGCTTACAAAGTAGAGGAGCAGTTAACTCTAGTTTTAAAGCAGATTTAAATTTATTAAGGGTCTCTAGCAAGTTTGTTAGATAAGCAAGTTAAACAATTAGCAAAGGGCGCTTAGTAGATAGCTTATAATGTAGTATTAATATAGGAGGAAATAGGCTGCCTTTAAGACGCTATAGAAGCGTCTATAAAGCACAAGACCTATAAGCAACGCTATATACGCGCAGAGGAGACGCTTATAGTTAGCAAAGTAGCTAACTTAATTACTAAAAAGGAGGGTAGTGGTTATAGTAAGGCTAAGACGCCTGTAAAGAGGGTGCAAGCTAGACAACACTGCAGGCGTTGCAGTGAGATTAGACACAATTCCCACACCTGCAAGGTAGAAGTAGAGGACGCAGATAATAGCAAAGCTTCTAAATAGTATTATTGCATTCTATTAGCTACAATTTAATTGCGTAGTGTTGCAGCACAGCGCTGCGCAGGCGTTTTCGCGGCAGAGGTAAGGCGCTCGCTTGGGTGGGGCGCTCGCTTGGGAAACACGTTATAAATTATAAGGGTTATAACGTACTTTGAGGGCGAGTGGATCACTAGGGCGAGTGGATCACTAGGGCGAGTGGATCACTAGGGCGAGTGGATCACTTTTGCCAAGACCCCACCAAAACTCACCCTATTATGGCCCAAAACACCACACTGTGGCCCTGCACAGGATGAAACAAGTTATAATATTACTTAGAGACTACTTCTACTTCTTTCTTGCATGTTCGCGCATTGTGCCTACCCTCTCTGCACTGTCTACAGCGTTGCTGGGATAGTTCACCTCCTTTAGCTTGCACCTGCTTCTTCCCCTTCTTTCTATTACGACGCGCCCTAAACTCTGCTAGAGCTGCCAGCTGCTGGCCTTCCTCAACTAGGAGAGACCCTCCCTCTTAAATTCGCTTCTTTTTGCGCGATTTGCGTTCTGTAGTAGCTGCTAGGGCTGCTTGAAGTTCAGCGTTCTTCTGTTGCGCTAAAGCTAGCTTATGCGATAGAATTGCCCCCCCCTTTGCGTAGTGCTTAAGTGCGCTTAGAATAGAATTTAGTAAGCTGCCCTGTTCCCTCTTATACTTTTCTTAAATTAGAGTTAATTGCGACTTAAATTCTAGGGTATTGCTTGGGGTTTGCGACTGCTAGGGCTCGTTGTTTGTGGGGAGTAGTGGTGATAGAGTGCGCAGCTTTACATCAAGGGTTAATATAACCTGTTCTAGGTTAAAGGAGACTAATCTAGCCCCTTGGAACCCTCCTTAGATGTTGCTAGTAGTAATAGTTTTCTTATAAGCTGCTTTAAAGCATGGCAGGAACTCCTGCTTTGTAACATAGGTGATCTAGTTGCAGATAAGCTCATTGACCTTATCCCTATACGCCTTCTTTAGAGGGCTAAAACAAGCTACGTTAAGTAGCTGCAGGAGGTGCGATGAGTGCGCAGGCATGCATAGGCTTATAATCTTCTGATCCTTGTAGTATTGCTGGAATTCTGCAGAGTTGTGGCTCTTGTGACCGTTGATAATTAGTAAATGGTAGGTGCCAATAGTGCGCGTCTTTGTATGCCTGTCAAAGTGCTTCAACCAGTCAAAACCAAGCTCGTTAGTAGTCCAGCCGTTTTCAGAGATACTGATTACCCAGTCTTGAGGCAGGGTATCGTCCTTGTACCAGTTGGACTGGTGGTGGCGGGCTTTGAAGATGATGTAGGGCGGAATAGGCTATCCGGAGGCATTGATGCCCTGGATGACTGTCACCTACTCCCGGTTGCCTGGCTGAATCTGCTTTACTTGTCCTGACTTCCCTGCATCTGTAACAACTACCCCGCCGCTTATCTGGCCTATTATGAAGCCTGTCTCGTCGAAGTTGTACGTGTTGTTGTCTAGGATGCCATACTTAGCTTTGACGTTAGCTACAAGGCTGAACTAGTCCTGTATAACCTTTGGATCCTCGCAGAGGGCTCGCTTGTAGTCGTACTTGCGATTGAAGACTATCTTGAGCTCCTCCTGACGCGAAACGAACGTACTAGCCCATTGTGGGCTAATAGGGGCCAAACCGCGCTCTTTGCGCAGAGAATTGGCTATATCAGTCACAGCTGCAAGCCGGGGGGACTCTCCTTGCGCAGCTAGGTCGAGTATGTGCGTAATAATGACCTGCTCCTCAGCATTGGTCAGGTTCTGTGAGTTGGCCATAGTATCAATGCGTGAAGGGTGTCCAGCGCGTCGTTGGCTTAGTGTACTTTGGGGGACACTGTAGATAGCTGCAGCGCGTCGCTGGGAGAGACTCGCGTCTTGTTTAAGAGCTTGAAGCGCAAGCTGTATCTGACGCTCTTTTAAGGCGTTAGACTGGTGTTGTTGTGGTTGCATTAGGGTAGTGGTGGTGTTTTGGTGGGGTCTTGGCAAAAGTGATCCACTCGCCCTAGTGATCCACTCGCCCTCAAAGTACGTTATTTCTATATGCTATATACTATAATAATTGAAAGGGCTCACTGAGCTCATTATAAGCTTTGTAAGCCTAGCTTGCTAGCTTACTATAAACTGCGTAAGCTAATACATAGGATTTAGTTCCCACAGACCTACTTTAGCTTTAATGCTAAGGAGTAAGCCTATTATATAATCAGTAATTACGCTGCGCTGCAACTATGCCGCAGGCAGCGTCTGTCATAGGATCATGGCGCTAACCTTGCGTGCAATGCTGACAGGTGTTAGCAATTGGTTGGACATAAGGAGATCGTAATAGTAACTTCTAATTAGCTAAGAGGCCTTAAAGCCTGTGTTAGACTAAGCTATGTTATTTTTATCTTGTAGGAAGCAGGAGAGCAACATAAGACTAACCAATAATGATTGAGTTATATTGTTATCTATTTGTCATATCATCCCCCCACAGTTACACAGCCTCTCCACACAGAAAGCCTTTAATTCTATCAGCAGTAGGCTTCACATATGTGATCCAACGTGCTGGAACTTCTCGTAGCCTTATTCCCCAACACTCGATGGTCCTGTGGGTGATCTCAGCGAATCGCGACCCGCAAATGCGCCTCTTCACGTCAGACTGCACGCGCCAGTCTAGGTGATTAGGCTGGTGCACTTGTCGTCAAGCGATTACACCTAAGACCTACGACTTAAATTGCGCGTCGTCCCCCTAGGTAGCTTGCCGCAGTACGATGCGTTGTGGTATTGCTGGGCAGTGATTCCAGTCCTCGCACTGCTTGATTGAACGGCCATGCTCTGGCCACCGGGTCGGGCCTCGATCGTGCGTTGCGACACCTGCGTCTTGCGTATGGAGATGAGCCATGAGCATTCTGGATCGACGCACTGTGCATCGATCAGACTGATGTCAAGGAAAGAAGCGCGCAAGTGCAACTCACGAGCAGCATCAATTCTCTCACGCGCAAAGTGCTGATATGGCTTGGACCTGGAAGCCCAGGATTTGATCCTGTATTCGAATGCGTGAGGACGCGCAACATCCCGTCCTGTTTTGAGGAGCGAAGTGAAGGCTTGTGGCTGGTACGGTGCCTCACGATACTCTGCAACAATCCATTGTTCGGCCGCGTCTGGATCCTCCAAGAGATGCTGTTGACGAGGTACGACCCTTGCATTTGTGTGGGAAGTGCAGTCATGTTGTGGTCGGTATTGTATGATTTTGTTCTGGCGGTCCTCGAACAAATTCAGGTGTTCGCGACGCAAGCCGCAGCGGATGGTGACAAGATACAGTCCCATAGCCAACGACCGACTATCGTCTATTCTCAATTGCAGCGCGTCAGCTGCGTCTGTTGGACATGCTTCGTCGTGGCGGAGCGACTACCACAATCGTTGAACAGATCAGCCGAACGCAATTCGCACAGGCAACAGCTGCTCCAGACAAAATCTACCAACTGCTCGGTATTTGTTAATTTGACGAATACCACCTGATCATCACTGACTATGGCAAACCAGCGGCAGTAATCTTCAAAGAAGTTATGATGCTTTGTACGCAGTGTTGTCAACAACCAAATCGTGCATCAAAATTTTGTTTGATTTGATTTAATTTGAGCACGCCAAACAAACAAAAAGTGCCCTTATAAATTTAATTATTAAATTAATTAAATTGTTGTATAGTGATTAAAAATTTTAATGTTTATTTAAAGGAGTTGTTATATTGTAAAGTTTACTGCTAAGCTCTAGACTGTGGCTAAAGTTTAGAGTATAGTTATTGCAACAAACACTTTCAAAAAATCCCTAGCCACAACACTACAGTAAAAAATCAAACCTAGCTCAGTAACTGTTAAACTAACCTAGTAGAATTAACTGTAATTACTATTTTTACTCTATCTCTACTGTTGCGAGCTGTACAGCTTCAGATAATGATGCTTAGCATGTTTTGATAATACTGGGAGACTAATTAGGTACTCAACGCGTATCCTGCGCGTTAACCTCCTCCACGTACTTCCTACGCCTTATTCGCTGCTGCTAATAGCTTACTTTTCGCATCTATATTCCTATTTGCGCCTACAAATGGCTCTTAAACGGACCTGCAAGGCTGCTAAGGCTGCTGAATTAATTCTAAAGCGCTCACAGCGTGCGCCAAAACCCAGCTAACGCCTAATAGAGAGCCAATAGCAGCTTACTTCTCTGCCTACACAGCAAATAAGCGACTCAATTAAGATACCTGACAAACCAGAGCTGCCCTCTGAGGTGCCTTAAAGTACTCCATCGCGATCAATAGAGCCGCCAAAACAGCCAGGCGAGCGGTCGCGTCGGCCATCGCCACGGCCTATACTACAAGCCTCCAGGGCAGCACAACGCGTCAATGAGCAGGCTTAGGAGTCGCAATTAGTAGCCAATAAACCTGCTATGGCTACTGAATCGCCGCGCGCGTTTAGTAGTGCTGCTACAGAAGCCTCAGAAGACGTGGAGGATGACCCGTCAATACCTATCAACTTGACTAGCAACGAGGGCCTTAATCTTCAACGCGTGCCAGGATACAACGTGCCTCTATCAACGCTAGGGAGTAACGTAAGCTAGGTGTTAAGACACAGTTACTAGCTTTAAAAGGTTAGCACAGTGCCTAAAAAGATCTACTTCTTATATAAGTATTATTATATTAACAGAAGGCCTAGCGGCTTACATTAAACAACGCTGTTAACTACAGTAGCTAACAACTATCTTAAACAGGACTCTCCTGGCTATTAGCTTACTAAAAAAGGCCCTATTGTACATTAGAAGCCCCGCAAGCTAGGCTAAACGTCGCTAGGATAGGCAGAGAGCAGAGGTATAACGTTCAGCTATAAGGCAGCACAAGAACTCAGTAATTTCAACACACAGGGCTTTAGGCAAGCTGCTATACTCTAGCTTGTTAAGAACAACAGGCCTCTGCGAGAATTTAAGACTCCAGCTTTCCGCGCAATAATCCAATTTGCCAACCCAATAGCTAAGGCAGTGTTATAGACGTCACACAACAGCGTTGTAAGGTTCGTTATAAGACTCTATAGCTGGCTACAACCTCAGGTTAAGCAGTCTCTGTCTAAAGCTTTAAGCAAAATACACATAAGCTTTAACAGATGGACAATAGTAGGAGGAAAGCGCGGCTTCTTTGCAGTTTGTGCTCACTACGCTAACGCTAAAGGCAAGATAGTTAACCTCCTAATCGCGCTGCCACAGTTAGTTGGCGCTTATACAGGCCTTGCCATTGCGGAAACTGTCTCCCAGGTCTTCCGCTACTTCTTAGTATCCAGCAGCAATCTAGGCTACTTTGTACTCAATAACGCTTTTAACAACAATACGGCTATTTACAAGCTCGGCTCTGTGTATGGCTTCCGCGCCAGCGATCGACAGCTCCGTTGTGCCTGCCATATACTCAATATTGTCGGCCAAACTATTATGTTTAGCACAGACTCTGACGCCTATAATAACGCGGCTACAAATAAGAGCAAGGAGGCGTTTTATATAAAGCAATAGCAGAAGGATGGACTACTTAGGGTGTTTCTAGATATCGTTAACTACATTAACACGCCAAAACAGTGGAGTATATTCAACAACTGTCAAAATGGCGCCGCTGCTGCGCTGCCGACTAACTCTCACAATACACGCCGCGAGCCGTTCAAGCCAGAAGTAACCCGCTGGAACAGCTATCATAACTGCTTCAAGCGCAGCGTTGAACTAAAGTACACTATTAACAGCTACGCCTCCTTCCACATACAAGAGACTGAACACGCAGCGGAGATTGCAGCAGCAAACAACAACAAGCCGCCGACTGTGCCGTCATGGATGCTGTTAGGTGGACTCACAGCGGCAGACTAGGCAGTGATTACTAAGTATATCGCAGTACTTAAGCCGCTCAAGTCAGCAACAGATCGCTTGCAAGGTTGCGGCAAAGCTAGCACTTATAGCGCGTTGTATGAGGTTATTCCTATATTTAAGTCTATTATCGCTAAATTAAACACCCATATCTTACTACTTTTAGTAGTTGATTATGAGCCATCTAAGGCGCCAGAAGACTATATTGCAATCAACGTACGCGCTGCGCGCAAGAAAGCAGCTATATACCTTAATAAACTGCTTAAAGTCCCCGTCTATTACACTGCTACAGCACTCCACCCGCGATATAAACACTACTTTAAGTAGTTCTAGGTTAATAAGGCTGCATTGCTACATACTACGCACTTAGGATTTAAACACCTGTAGAGTACTTATAAGCTGGCGGACGCAGCAGCAACAACTACACTAGGAAGCTCCTTAGGGCGTGCTAGAAGTAGCTTTAACAACGCAATTAATTTAGTACTTAACTAGGACTGTGAAAAAGTAGTAGTGTGGAAGGTAGATGAGATAGATTGCTTGACTTGTTTGTATCGTCTGACAACTCCAATATATACAACCAATTCGGATATAACTTATCCGTTCGGTAACTAAGTATCCGTTCGGTAACTAAGTATCCGTTTAGAACCTT
>JAKJXN010000128.1:0-23661 GCA_022225945.1 Didymella pomorum | reverse complement strand
GTAGGGCGCGATTGCCCAGCCCATCGCGTTGATCGCAGCGATCAGAGTCACCCACTCACGATCTCCCTGCTGGACTCCAATAGGCTCAGTACGTCTCTCTGATGCAGTAACTACTTTAACTCGACTTCCAACGCCCATAGTAAAGCCAGTCTCGTCAAAGTTGTAGGTATCTTCGTCTAGGATACCGTACTTGGCCTTAACGTTCTGTACTAGGTCAAACCAGGGCTTAACGACAGCTGGGTCGCTGCAGAGGACTCTCTGGCGATCCCTCTGTTGAGTCATTCGCGATTTGACTCCAGGCTCGCGTTTAACGAAGTTTGAGGCCCATTGCAAGCCAACAGGGCCTGCGTCGCGTGCAGCGCGCAGTTAATTAGCCATATCTTCAACCCAACGAAGCGTTGGGCTAGATCCTTGCTGGTCAAGCTTCCTTATATACTTTACAAGGGTCTGCTCTTCTGCCTTAGTAAGATTCGATGATTTGGGGTGGGTATCGCGTGTTGATCGCGTTCCAGCGCGTCGGCGGCGGAGAGTTGCCTCTGAGACCTTGTAAACTACAGCAGCGCGTCGCACGCTTAGTTCTTGAGGTTTTTTAATTGCTTAGAGTGCAAGATTGATTCTCTCTTCATTTAGAAGTAATTCAAGGTCTGGTGGTTGATCCATTGAGGTTTGAAGGTAGGTAGACCCATCGGCTTGTTGGGGCGCGTCACTCGCTTATCCGCGTCACTCGCTATGCACTCACGTTATATACTAAGGAGATATGCAGGATGCTTAGTGTTACAGGGTCTACTAATTACACTAATTACTAATTATACTAATTATTGCTAAGGCTTGTTTGCTTAGTGTTATATAATATAACCTTAATTAGCAAGGGCTATGTCCTGTCCTGTTCTTCCTGCATGTAATTACCCCTGTTAGTAATTCTTGCTGTGCTGCACTGGGGTGTAATTCTCGTTGCGAACCTTCGTGTTCTGAGGATCGTAACACCTAGTTATAATCAATTGTTGCTGTCAGATAGTATAATAGATGGATGATGGTGCAACCTGATGTTAATTCATCCTGGTGGGTTGTTCTCCCGCCTGCAATGGGGTGAAAATGACGTGGCTGGGGCTAGCGCGGACCTTGAGAGCTTTGAGCCAATCAGACGTTGCAAGATCTCGCATAGCTCGCTTGGCGACTCCTGATTGGCCGAACCGCCCAGAGGGTCCCTGCTTGATTGTATAGATGATTTGACTTCACCATAGCTCGCTCCATTTGACAGTTGCTTTAATCGCAATAATAGTTCGGGTTTTAGATATGTTTGGATCTCAGGTCGTCGAAAACGCAAAACTGTGGGAGGAATCACAGACAGATACGTACGGTACTATTGAGCTAACTCAAGTATAGACACTGCTCCTGAATCGAAGCCAAAAGCAGCAATGCTTCGATAGGTAGCGTGGCAGTACGGACGATGGTTGGGAGGAAGCCAGATCGTTTTCTCCTCTCCACGTAAGATCCAGACTTCTCTAACGGACACCGTAGACATCGGTCTAATTGTACTGTACTGCTCGTTGCAGACAAGTAGGATAGAGTATGTGCCGCAATCGGTGATCAGGTGTGATGAGTCGTGAGAGAATTTTAGCAAGTCAATGTAGCCATAGACCTGAAGCGTGCGGAGTTCGACGCCAGTGCTTGTATCCGACAGCTTGATTGCCTTGCAAGATGCCGAAGCCACGTTCTTGCCGTCTGGCGAGAACGCTACCGCTCGGACTGAGTTAGTGTGTCCGTTAAGCGTGTGCTGCTTAGTACCAGTGCGTGTGTCCCACAGCTTAACTGTCTTGTCATCAGATGCCGACGCCACTGTCTTGCCGTCTGGTGAGAACGCTACAGCCCGGACCCAGCCTGTATGTCCACAAAGTGTGTACTTCTCAACACCCGTGCGTGTATCCCACAGCTTAACAGTCTTGTCATCGGATGCCGACGCCACTGTTTTACTGTCTGGCGAGAAAGCTACTGCTCGAATCCATTTTGTGTGTCCGCAGAGCGTGTGCTGCTCAATACCAGTGCCTGCATCCCACAGCTTGATTGTGTAGTCATCAGATGCCGACGCCACTGTCTTGCAGTCTGGCGAGAACACTACTGCCCTAGGCAAACCTGTGTGTCCTAGGAGCGTGTACCGCTCAGTGCCAGTGCGTACATCCCACAGCTTAACTGTGTTGTCATGAGATGCCGACGCTACTGTTCTGCCATCTGGCGAGAACACTACCGTCCAGATCCAGCCTGTGTGTCCAAGGAGCGTGTACTGCTCAGTGCCAGTGCGTACATCCCACAGCTTAACTGTATTGTCATGGGATGCTGACGCTACTGTTCTGCCGTCTAGAGAGAACAGTACTGTCCGGACTGAGTCAGTATGTCCTTTAAGCGTGTGCTGCTTAGTGCCAGTGCCTACGTCCCACAGCTTAACATCCTTGTTATCAGACGCCAACGCCACTGTTTTGCTGTCTGGCGAGAGCACTACTGCTCTAGGCAGCCCCTCGTGTCTAAGGGGCAAGTACTGCTTAGTGGCAGTGCGCGCATCCCACAGCTTAACTGTCATGTCTGAAGACCCCGACGCCACTGTCTTGCCGTCTAGCGAAAACGCTATAGCCCACACTGAATCAGTGTGCCCACTGAGCGTGTACTGCTCAGTACCAGTGCGTACATCCCACAGCTTGACAGTCTTATCAAGAGATGCCGACACTACCGTTTTGCTGTCCGGCGAGAACACTATCGCCATTACTAAGCTTGTGTGTCCCTGAAGCGTGTGCTGCTTAGTGCCAGTGCGTACATCCCACAGCTTAACAGTCTTGTCATCAGATGCCGACGCCACTGTCTTGCCATCTAGAGAGAACACTACCGCCCGAACTGAGTCAGTATGTCCGTTAAGCGTGTACCGCTCAGTGCCAGTATCTACGTCCCACAGCTTAACTTTCTCGTCATCAGATGCCGACGCCACTGTCTTGCCGTTTGGCGAGAACACTACTGCGCTAACAAAGCCTGCGTGTCTGTAAAGCGTGTGCTGCTCAGTTCCAGTGCGTGCGTCCCACAGCTTAATAGTCTTATCTTCAGATGCCGACGCCACTGTCTTGCCATCTGGTGAGAACGCTACAGCCCAGACCCAGCCTGTATGTCCACAAAGTGTGTACTTCTCAACACCGGTGCGTGTATCCCACAGCTTAACAGTCTTATCTTCAGATGCCGACGCCACTATCTTGCCGTCTGGAGAGAACACTACCGCCCGGACTGAGTCAGTGTGTCCGTTAAGCGTGTCCTGCTTAATACCACTGCGTGTGTCCCACAGCTTAACTGTCTTGTCATCAGATGCCGACGCCACTGTTTTACTGTCTGGCGAGAAAGCTACTGCTCGAATCCATTTTGTGT
The DNA here is from genome assembly GCA_022225945.1 of Didymella pomorum. NCBI lineage: Eukaryota > Fungi > Ascomycota > Dothideomycetes > Pleosporales > Didymellaceae > Didymella > Didymella pomorum. The sequence continues at coordinate 20,265 of JAKJXN010000128.1, read as the reverse complement.
GTCCGCAGAGCGTGTGCTGCTCAATACCAGTGCCTGCGTCCCACAGCTTAATAGTCTTATCTTCAGATGCCGACGCTACTGTCTTGCAGTCTGGCGAGAACACTACGGCGTTGACCTGACCTGTATGTCCTTCCAAGATCTGCAGTAGAGCATTCCACTCCAACTCCACTTGAGGCATTCTCTTTATACATGCTGGCAACTCATTGGCAAATTGCTGCTTGACTATGCTATTGGTTGGTGTGAACATGAGTGTGCTGTAGTATACCTGCAAGGGTGCTTGCTCAATTGCTGCTCGGCCGTACAATGCAAATCGTTTCATGTCATGAACGAATGCATGCAACTGTCGGGAGTCTTCTGCCTGCGTCGCTGTTACTATCCAATCAATGCTTCCCCAGGAGACGCTTACTAAGACAACCGACTCTAGTAGGCTTATAGCGTGTATCCCTTCAGACACCTTCCTTAGCCAGCCTAACGCCTCGAACCAGTGTAGAAAGTGTTCTTTTAGGAATAAGTGCACCTGGTCACTGTCGCGGAGCTGTATGCCCGCTTTTGTAAAGTGCTGGATCCAGTTAACGCAGGCGTATTGCACCTCCGGCTTAATGCTGAGCACAAGACAATATTTTTCTACATCTGCTGCCAGTGTACCAGGAGCCTTCACACCGCAAATGTCTTGCTTAAGCGTGCTGGACATTAACTGGACGCAGTGACTGGCTAAAGCCGCGTGTGCTTGCTTCTCGTCCACGTAGAAGTTCCTATCAACGCATCTGTCTTTGTCGAAGAGAAAGTCACGAAGTGAAGGGTGATGCAGACGGACCGGTTGGTCCTGGCCTTTTGGTATGTCAAGGATGGCGTGCAACCACTCCAGCATCCGATTGACTCGACGCTCCGGGATCAGTATAAGAACGCTCAATGATAGGACGGACAGCGGCGAGGATAGGGCGACAATGCTGCCAAGTATCTGTCGCATCAGACTGTGATGCTTGGCTAGTTCTTTCGCTGTATAGCTGTTCTGGACAGACTTCTGCAGAACCGTCAGGTACAGGTGGCTAAGGTGTTGTTCAGGGCCAGCGGCGCTATCACAAGCGCTCCCATTGGCAAGCATGTCCAGCCGATCTTCTGCGAACGGGCCTTCGCTAATGAAACGGCATGCTGTTGCAGCCCAGATGAACAGGCCGCTGGCTCTTCGAACCAAGCTTTGAATGACTTCCGCGTGCGGCCAGCTTGGGCCCTCGCCATCCCGTTGGCCAACCAAACCGAGCTTATATTCGAGAAAGAGATGGATGTCGTGATTAATGGTAGACGGCGATACTTGGTGTAGCACGAAGTTCTGCCGCTCCGCGTCCGGAACCTGATCCAGCTTGTACTGGATGTGCACCTCAGGCCTGCTTGTGAGCAACACTCGCAGCCGCACATGCTCTAGCGACCCACACATCCCCAAAAGCTGCACGACGAGCTGTGCATCGGTGCTACCTTCACACTCATCCAGGGCATCGACTATCAAACAAAAGGTCGCTGGCTTCTCTAACTTCGACAACGGCTCGAGGACGAGGTACTGCCACTGGTCGCGCAGCGACTGGCTGGCAATCTCAGGGCGCTGTAAGATGGCATTGCTGATGTGACGGTAGACGCCAGGCACGCTCCGCGCAAGCTGCACCGCAATGCTAGTAACAAACTTGCCTGCTCGACCAGCGTCGCCGCCACCTCTAGAGAAGAAGAAGCTAGCGCCAAGATGCTGCTTTGCTCGATAAGACAGCGCAACTGAGCGTGCAACGGTCGTTTTGCCAGTGCCAGCCAGCCCGCTCAGCCAGAAGATGTGTTGTTCGCGGTCCCCATCTGCCCATTCGTATATCGTGTTCAGCAGTTCGACGCGGGTATTGGGCAGGCAGGCCTCCTCATGCTGAGACATGCTTGAGTTGAAGGGCGCATCGGTGGCGTACGGAAGGCGAGCAATATAGTCTTCTGTAAGATCACAGTGTCAGCGAAGGGACTCACTTTATTGCACCCACAGACTTGACTCGAATTAGATCACCTACCGCCTTGGATCTCCTTTCGCAGCCTTGTGAAAGCTCTGTCCACTCCCTCGCCATATATTGGTACCATGCTGACGCCGAAGAGGCCTAACAAACAGTACGCTTTGTCCTCACTATGCTTCGTCTCACGATCCTCCGCCCAGGACATCCGCTCGTCAATACCAAACTCATCTAAGAGAGCATTGCGAAGGGCAGGGAGCGGGATCTGGGTGACTTGATGCAGCAGCTGCTCTAAAGACTTCTTGTCGCCTAGCCAGGTGCCGTGCAGATCAAAGAACTCTACTGACCGAGGCGCAAGCAGCTCTTGCAGCGTCCAGCCGCGCCTGAACCATCGACTGCTGTGGAAAGCTCGTTCCCATGGTCCCGACAACTCACGAGTGCTCTCACTAGCCCTTGCTGTTACGTCTGCGAGATACACATAGCATCTCACTGCCCCGCCGTACCAGCGGAACATCGACGTGATGGCTTTCGAAAGCTCAGCGCTGCTGCTCTTGTCGATGCAGCAGGTGTCCACCCAGAAGTACTGCAAGCCATCGTTCGCAGCCTGCTCACCACAAAAGCGCAGCTTCTTGTATCCCACTTTTGTGGACCCCAGGCCTTGAGTCAGGTCCGCGAAGCTCACTTCTTCGTCATCTCCACCCCAGGTATGCGAGAGGATAGCGTACGGGTAGGACGAGAGCTCGTCGTCGCTAAGGTCCTTGGTCAGGCAGAGGCCTCCGCTCCGATCAAACTGCAAGAGCCGCATCGTGCAAGCAGATATTGTGAGCCTTCAAGGCACGACGCTGACACCTTAAGAGACCCAGGTATCCAGCAAGTGAGTCCGCATCGCGGTAGGTTAGGGTAAGCCGGCAAACAGCGGCGGCGGCTCTGGTGGCTACGTGGGGGCCACGTGGGCATCGCCAGTCATGGGAGTGGCGTTGACTCAACGTCGGCTATTTTTGGCAAATGGCTGACGTGTCCGCCTCGCAAGGCTCCGATCCGTCCTGTCCAGCGCGTTCGTCCCTTCAGTATCCACAGCAACAGTCCCGCCATCATGCAGAGCAGACAGGTCGCAGCCATAGTCACAGAGGCATTGACGGAGCTGATAGAATACACAGGTTTTAAGTTGTATCCTCTGCTGTCTACACGTGGCGAGGTCCCTGCAACCACCTACCTGTAAGAACGGGAGGGAGACGAGAGCGCAGAAAGCATAGCAGCGGCAGTACCTTACGCCAACCGAGGAGAAGGCTTTAGCAGCTTACATTCTTCGTGCGTGCATCAGTGGTAACCCTGGAACCCCAAAAGACCTGCGCTCCATCCCATGCATGATCAGGCGCCAATGGTCCTCTGGCTTCCAAGCCCCTGCAACTGAGGAAGAGCTCAGCCGCCGAACAAGAAATGGCCGCAAGGCTTCTATAAGCGGACTCCTGAGATGACGGCGCAGAGAGTGAATAGCACACGAATAGAGTTGACACGACAAGCGGATCTCTGTTGAAGTCGTACGTGGGACGGAGTCCTCTGATACGGGTTCTGTTGGTTCTCGGGGATGAGTGCTGGTTCTGGAACAGTAGGGTTGTAACAGCCTAGTTACATGCACTAAGCCACATGTGCTATATATATTATACTACGCAGGGAATTCTAGCTTTAGAATTCTTGTGCTTACCTTTTGGTGAAAATAGAGAGACCTCGTAGTATAGGTATCGAAGGCAAGGCGCCTATCTATTACAAGGGTGAGTTATCAGGCAAGCCCGATATACAACTCGGGTTGGTTCAATGACAGGCGACAGGATTGACTGGCTATAGTATCAAGGGTTGAGATTCCAAGAAGTAACTTAATTGACGAAGTTGAACACGAGCCATAAGGGCTGTGTTCCTACCTGCTATATGTAATAGATAGGCGCCCTGCCTTCGATACCTATACTACGAGGTCTCTCTATTTTCACCAAAAGGTAAGCACAAGAATTCTAAAGCTAGAATTCCTTGCGTAGTATAATATATATAGCACATGTGGCTTAGTGCATGTAACTAGGCTGTTACACTATATACTGCGGCAGTCTCATGAGTCCCAGAGTCTCATAGGACTGGGTCTCATGGGACCGTAGGACCTGTAAGACAAGACGTGGCTCTCATTAGTCCGCTGTCCTAAAGTCTCTAGATTCGTTTATTACTTATCCTAATAGGACGCTTTACCTAATTAGTCCTAGCGCGCCCCTGTGCATCTTTATTACTTAGGTAGGGTGTAGTCTCTAATAAGGTTGTTGTGCCGCCTTATAATACTTCCTACTATATATAACTGTGCATCCCCTAAGTCTCTGTTTATGTTTATAATACTATCCTCCCCTCCTTGAGCTTATGTCCTTATAAGCTAACCTAATAATATTACGCAGCACTTTCTTTTATAGGAAGTATAGTAACTATATTAATTATAAAAGTTACTTTACTATAGTATCCTGCAAACGTTATGTAGAAGAGAACTTACCCTGCAAGTTGTTATTGTTAAGTAAGAGGTGTAGAAACTGCAAGAAAGTAGGTGCTACATTATACGCGCCTGTAGACATACTAATTCCTAACTTCTCCTGCATTAATAGAGAGATAGAAAACCTAAGGAAATAAGAGGAAGAAATAGATAAAGCGCTAGAGGTGTAGGAAGCAATTGCAGAGGCTGCGCTATCTAAGATGCATGCGCTGCGCGCAAAGGCGCAGTAGTTGCGCAAGTAGAAGGTAATGCTAAAATAGAAGGAGCAGCAAATCTTTAACACAGGCGCTAAAGATGCTACTAATATTAAAGTCCTAGAGTGTTAGGCGCATCTTAATAATATTGTTGCTTTAGTAAACCCTAAGGCTCCTGCTTAGGCTAAGGTAGTTAACTAGTCCTTCTTTTATAATTACCTAGAAATGCCTGCAGCAACTGCTAGCAGTTTATAAGGTGCGCAGTAGGTTCCTATATACTTTCTAATTTAGGGTAACGTGTTTCACAAGCGAGTCGCCCACCCAAGCGAGTCGCCCACCCCAATTTGCTAGTAAATTCACAGTTTTTGCATCTCTTTATCTCTTATAATACCTAGTAGAATTATATAAAAATCAAAATTTAAGCTTTTTAGAATGTAATCTAATTGTCCTTAGAATCCTAGGTATCTAGCTTACGTAATTCATGTAGCTGTCTAACAGACCTCTGTTTACAGTAAGCTAGGATACTAGATCTCTATAACTAGACAAGCAGATCCTAAGGTCTTTTGTTAAATTCAAGACCTTACCTATCTTATCACATCCTAGAATTATAGAAATTTATTAAGCAGATTTAAACCTCCTTTACAGGGGTTAAGTAGGCCTTTATAAGGCTAACTTTATAGTTTCATAGCTTATATAATATTACTCTAACACTTATGCAACTTTAATAGATCTTGTAAGATACCTTTAAATACTTGTATTTCTAGTTCTAAGTTATAGGCTCTAGAGATGATAGAGATATTAGAGGAAAAGCTGTTTCTTGGCAAAAGTGGGCGACTCGCCTGGGTGGGCGACTCGCTTGTGAAACACGTTATCCTAACTATTTAATTAGATAATTGTTCCCTTTATTTATTTTATAATGCTGTGTTATTTTTTTAACTTCCTATTTGTCCTAGCTATCTGCCTAGTAGTAAAAGTCTTTCTAGATTAGCGTTCTAGGGTTAGCTAGTTCTAGCAGCAAGATGTAAAACACAGGATAAATCTTTACATCCTTAGGCAGCGCAAGTTAATAGTTAACTAGGCTAATTTATTTAGAAATAAAACATAGTCTAACCTTAACCTTATCTAGTTTTTTTATTAGTTACTATGTGCGTAGGTTTTTTATTAGAAAATATACTTTATCCCCCTCCTTTAGCAGAGGTGCTGTTTTTTATTTCTTATTAATTTAAGAGATGCTCCTTGACTAAGCTTTAGCAATGTTATTAAGCAATTTTAGGTGTACTTCCTTTAGTGCTTTAACTAAGAATATTGCTAATTCTATTTAGATACTACTGTCTAATAATCTTGTAAAGAGGTTTAGCTGTCTGCTGTAGTGTGCAAAGAATAGCGAATAGCCTATTGCTTCTAAAAGCTTAATATTGTATGCAATTTGCGCTATAGGTAGTAGTAAGACCTAGTTGTCCTGCTGCTAGTTGCAGTAGATGCAGAGATACGTCTCCATTGTCTAGTTCACTCTTTCTGTCTGTCCATCCATCTATGGATAATAGGCTGTAGAGAGCTTCTTCTTTGTACCTATTACTGCCAGGAGCGTGGTCTAATAGTTTAACGTAAAGAGCTTGTCTCTATCACTAATAATTAATTCAGGAATACTATAATAGCAGATAATCTAGTCCTTAAAGACGTGCGCTAACTGTTCTGCAGTGTAGCTATGTCTAAATAGTATTATCTTAGCGTACTTAGTGAATCAGTCTACTACGACAAAGATTAAGTCGTAGTCGTATCCTGTCACAGGATCCTTGGAGACTAGTAGCTGGGTAACGAAATCTATTGTAATGTTCGTCTATAGTGCTGTTAGTGGCTCTATTGCTTGTGCTTCTTTATACTTAGTGTGCGTGCTGTGTTTGTTTTGCTAACAGCTTACGTAATTCTTAATAAACTTGCTAACCTTATTGCGCGTGTTTGGGAACTTGTGATGTCTCTTAATAAGTTCTATTGTTTGCGTAATACCTAGGTGTCTATAAAGCAGGTTATTGTAATAATAGCTTATAACTTCTTCCTCTAGATCCTCTAGTACCTGCGCTAGGATGCTGTTATCTAGCGTAATGCGCATAATCTAGTTAAGCTATTGCAATAGTCTAAAGTAACTCATTATTATTAATTCTAAGTATAGCAAATTTATTAATTGTCTTTTTGCCTGTAAGGTTATAGTGTTAGCTAAGCGCGTCTGCTCTGCTATTTTCTTTTCCTAGTGTGTATAGAATCTTAAACTTATACTAACTAAGCATTTCTAACTAGCGAACTTGTTGTTAGTTTAGGACCTTAGTAGTTGTAAAATGTACTAAGTTCTTGTGATCTGTATAGATAATGAGGTCTAAGCAGCTTTCTGCGTAGACCCTCTAGTGTTATAACGAATCTATAATAGCCATAAGCTCCTTATTGTGCACATTACATCATTCTTTAGGTGCTGTGAATTTCCTTAAGTAGTAGGCAATTAGGTGCTATTATCTGTCTCATTCTTGCGTAATGCAAGCTCCTAATGCTAGATCTAAGGCGTCTATTTTAAGGCGCATTAGTTTGCTGCTTTTAAATATAATTAATATAGGAGGCTTAACATATACTTGCTTAAGTAATTAGAAAGTGTGTTCCTGCGCTTATTCCTACTTAAATAGTGTGTCCTTCTGCGTAAGTCTTGTAAGTGGTAAGGCTGTTAGGGAGTAGTCTTTAATAAAGTATTAGTTGAAGTTAATAAACCTAAGGAATTCCTGTATTCCCTTAACTAAGGTGGGTATTAGCTAGTCCTTTACGACCTAAATCTTTTTATTGCTTATCTTAACTCTATATCTTCCTATAACATAGCTAAGGAATTCTACTTCTTCCTTGTGCTATTTGCACTTCTTGGGCTTTAGCCTAAGGTCTGCTTTTGCTAAGCATTCTAACACTTGTCTTACATAGACCTTGTGTTCTTCTAGTGTCTAACTGTACACTAGGATATCGTTGAGGTATGCCACTATGGTGATGTTTAGGTACGTTTGCAATACGTTGTTAATAAGCGCCTGGCACACAGCTGGTGCATTGGTTAGCCTGAATGGCATAACTGTATACTTGAAATGTCTGTAATATGTCACGGCGCTGAGCCAGAACTACTGGTAATATCCTGCAACTTGCATAGTAAGTTGCAAGTTGAGTCGCAGCAGCAAGTTGTGCTGCTAGGCGCGGTGCCGACGTTTAGCCGGAACAGCCAATCAGAAGCTGCCGAGTGCGACCTAGCAACTCCTGATTGGCTGACAACGGCACGGACCGCCCGCCTGTAGATATTCGCCCGAGAAGCCGCTGCCATCCCAAGCTCTTCAAGCTATGTCCTGTCCATCCAGCTAGCCTGTATATGACAGCTGTTTGTAGTGAATACACTAATTAAGTGCACCTATCTCCCCGCCTGAACCTGCCCTGTGACATTACGTAGCTCCTACCTATAGGTGCGCCTTATTGACCGCCCGCTATAAGTCGCCTAGAGCCTCCCGCGACTCTAGAAACAGTAGAGGAGCTCTCTGCTAGTTTTACTGCTAATCCTAATAAGTAGCTATTGTACCTGCGTAACTGCAATTAGTATATGCTACACCTAGAAAACAACTTTAAAACCCATAGCGCAGAGAAGGACTCCTAGGAGTAATCTGCGCAAGCTTCTATATCTAAGCGCAACAGAATTATCCACTATTAAGAAGACTAACTAGCTAAAACCTACTAGAGGATTACTTAGCTTAAAATTAAGAAGGTAGAACTAGCTAAGGCTGCTACCCCTGCTGTACAGACCCCCCGCACTAATACTGTTACTACCCCTGCCCCTGTTGCCGCCGCTAAAGAGCACACAGATGACCTAACAAGACCAACTGCGCCTATTACTGCCCCACGTTCTAGAACCTCCAGCCTTAGCGAGAAGATACCTAACCTAAAGGAATTTAACAGAGCTTACAGCAACCTTTACTAGTTTGTGCAGCAGATCTATAGTAAGATAAACGCTAACGCTAACTAATTCCTGCTAGCCACAAACTGTATAACTTACGTTGCTAGAAGACTTACTAGAAAAGCCTACGCCCTAATGCTCCCTAAGATTAAGTATAGGATCCTGCAGTTTATTAATTACCTATAGATGCTTAAGTACTTAGAAAGAGCCTTTAGAGACCCTAACTATACACAGAACGCTTAGAATAAACTCTTCTAGCTAAAGCAGAAGAGCCTTAATTTCAGCGCGTATTTCTTAGAGTTCTAGCGCCTGGCTCTAGAAGCAGAGATGCCAGAGAGCGCTCTAGTACCCCTCCTGTTTTAAGGAATATCCTATAAGCTGCAGGACATGCTCCTGCATAACCCTGCCCCGTCCCTAGAGTACACCACGTATACTAGTTACCTTTAAACCCTAGATAACTGTTACTGCTAACATTAGCAATAGGTCTCTAGAAACCGCAACAGTCCTGCTGTAAGGACTAGCTACAACCCCTACACTCCACTAGCTACTGCAAAGCCAAACGCCCCTCTACAAGACATTATAAAGCGTACATACCTGCTCTGCATCCCCTTATAGTCTCCTGTTAATACCTTAGAACCTATAGACCTAAGCGCCTAACAATCTGCTCCTCCTAGTGGCAGAAGGGAGAGAGGCGAGTGCTTCTAATGTAGATCTAAGGACTACTAAGTAGCACACTGCCCTCACCTAGATACCCGTTAGTTTATGCAGGCCTGTTCTAGCTAGCTATACCACCCTGTGTTGCCTCTAACGCCTCCAATGCCCCGCCCTGATAGCCCCCTGTCTAGCGTAACTAGTTTAGTAAACAGAGTAAGCCTGAATTAAGTCGCATTTAGGCTCTAAATAAGCGCAGCTAGGAAGGACGCTGCCTAGTTTATATCTCCTCTACGTCTGTAAAAGGAATCTTAGTGCGCAAAGAAAGCAAATAGAGATCTAACCTAATTATCCTGCCTGTTACCCTAGAGACTAATAGCGAGTTGTTACTAATATATGCTATAACTAATACTAGAGCTAAGGGGAAGGGATTTGTAGACTAAAGCTAGGCTAAGGCCCACAACTTACCCCTAAAGAGACTAGCAAATCTAATTAGACTAGAAGTGTTTAATAGATGAGAAGCTAAGAGCGGACTACTCACCTATTATATTACTGTTCGACTTCGCGTAGAGGATCACTAAGAGGATATTAAGCTATTTGTTACCTAGCTAGCCTACTACCCTATTATCCTTAGAATGCCCTAGCTGAAACAACACAACCTAAGGATTAGCTTTGCAAGCCACACCCTAACGTTTAACAGCAAGTACTGCTAAAACCACTGTAATATACTAGGAAGACTAACGAAAATCCAAGCCTTACACAATGTACCACCTAAGGCGCGCCTATAAGACCTGCCTCCCCGCCTAAAACTGCTAGAGCACATAGATATTATAAAGGTATCTCTCTAAGCCTGCGCTGCTTACTGCTAAAAGAACTATAAGATATTTACTATATCTATTAATAAGATTAACTAATACCTGTCCCTGCTAGACCTACCTAACCTGCTAGATATAGAGAAGATGCTGCTAGAAGAAATTAGAGACTTTGTAGATGTATTCTCTCTAAAGGAAGCAGATAAGCTTCTACTACACTACCCATATAACTACAATATCTGCCTCCTAGAAGGTAAAGTGCCTCTATTTAGCCTACTATACCTAATATCCTAAGACAAGCTTAAAGCTCTAAGAGAGTAGCTTGTTAAGAACCTAAAGAAAGGCTTTATCTACCCTAGCTTGTTACCTGCTGCCTCTCCTATGCTTTTTTTTAAGAAACTAGGAGGAGGCCTTTGTTTCTGCGTTAACTACTAAGGCCTAAATAATATATTAGTAAAGGACTAATACCTACTACTACTAATTAAGGAGTTACTAAATAACCTAAAGAGCATAAGGTACTTTTTAAAGATTAATATTATCTCTGCTTTTAACAACATCTGCATAAAGGAAGGGCAGAAGTATCTAACTACCTTCTGCACCTAATTTAGCCTATATAAGTCTCTAGTAATGCTATTTAGACTTACTAGCGCCCTAGCAACGTTCTAAAGATTTATTAATAACACTCTGCGCGAGCACCTAGACATATTCTGCACAGCATACCTAGATAATATCCTAATATACAGCCAGACGCAGAAGGAGCACATAAAGCACCTACAAGAGGTCCTCTTAGCCCTACAAGAAGTAGGCCTATACACAAAGATACAGAAGTACAAGTTCTTCTAGGACAAGACAACCTTCCTTAGAGTAATAGTCAGAGGCAACAGGATTAGAATAGACCCTAAGAAGATTAAGACAATATAGAGCTAGCAGACGCTATCCTGCCTAACTAATATATAGGCCTTTATAGGCTTTAGCAACTTCTACTGCTAATTTATCTAGGACTTTTTAAAGATAATTGCCCTAATAGTTGCCCTTATAAAGAAGGGTACTAAGTTTGCCTAGAACCTAAGATACTAAGAGGCCTTTAACAAACTTAAACGTGCATTTACTAAGGCACCTATACTAGCACTATTCGACTAGGAGAGGGACGTTATACTAGAGACTAACGCGTCCGACTACGTCTCAGCCAGAGTCCTGTCGCAGTACAGGGACAACAGGAGGCTAAGGCCTGTAGCTTTCTTCTCTAGGAAGCACTCAGTCACTAAGTGTAACTACAAGATCTATAATAAGGAACTACTAGCAATTATCTGCTGCTTTAAAGAGTAGAGACCTAAGCTAGAAGGCACTAGCTTACCTATTAAGGTAATCACTAACTATTAGAACCTAGAATACTTTACTATAACTAAGTTGCTTAACTAGAGGCAAGCTTAGTAGGCAGAATTGCTATCCTAATTTAACTTTAAGATAACGTACAGACTAGGTAAGCAAGGAGCTAAGCCTAATGCGCTAACTAGGAGGTTAGAGGGTCTTCCTAAAGAGGGGGATAAACGCCTCCTATACTAAAGCTAAGTAGTACTAAAGAAGGAAAATCTCTAACTTTTGCTAACACTACCTGCAACCCTGCCTGCTGCTGACCTAGGAACCCTAGCAACAAATAAAGTAAGCTTTTCTAAACCACTAGTGCGCCTATACCTAGTCACCCGCTCCCGCCACAAGAGAGACGCTGCCCAACCTAAGTCAGAGCCGCCCGCTGAGACAGAGCTGCCTGCCAAGCCTGCCTGTACAATACTACCGCCTAAGAGAACTACCCCGCTGCTGCCGCTTGCTATTCAAGACCTGCTAGTCAAAGGCTACTAGACTAATACAGACGTAGCATCTATACTAGACGCGCTACGCACCCATTAAAGCAATCACAAGCGTATCACACTTGCAGAGTGTGCCGAGCGCTATGGATACCTATACTACCGAGACCGATTGTACGTACCTGACAGTCCTGAGCTACACGCCAAGCTATTACAGATGTACCATAAGAGTCCTGTAGCTGGACACATAGGTAGAGCACGAACCTATGAAGCACTGTCTCGAGAGTACTACTGGCCTAATATGTTAGACTACGTGGAACGTTGGGTACGAAACTGCCACACCTGCAGCAGAACTACCGCATCCTAGGAGGCCAGACAAGGAGTGCTGAAGCCCTTATTAATACCTAAGCGAGCCTGGCAGGACCTGTTAATAGATTTCATCACGCATCTACCTAAGAGTTAAAGCTGCGACGCTGTCCTAGTTGTAGTTAACAGACTAACTAAGATAAAGCATTTTATCCCCTGCAAGGGCACCTGTGACGCTAAAGAGGTAGCTAGACTGTTTACTAAGCACGTGTAGAAGCTACATAGGCTTCTAAAGACAATAGTGTTCAACTAAGGACTATAGTTTGTATCTAACTTTTGGAAACAGCTAACCTGCTGTCTAGGGATCCAGCCCCTGCTTTCTATGGCTTACCACCCAGAGACTGACAGCCAGACGGAGAGAGCTAACTCCTTCCTAGAGCAGTACCTGCGCAGCCAGGTATCACACCTGCAAGACAACTAGGCATAATAGCTGCTGCTAGCTAAATATACTCTAAATAACGCTGTTAATAAGAGCACCTAGATAACACCCTTCTTTGCTAATTACAGCTTCTACCCCTGCTTAGGGTTTAAGCCTATAGAGCCTAGCTAACGACCTGCTGCCTAAGACGCAGAGGACCTCGCCCTAAAGATAAAAATAGTCTATAAGCACCTGCGCTCTGAGATCTGTATAGCACAAGCCTAACACAAGAAGTACGCTAACTAGAAGCAATATCCCACACGCTAATATTTTAAGAACAACTAGGTATAGCTGGACGCAAGGAACATTAGAACTACCTACCTACAGAAGAAGCTAGACTAGAAGTCCCTTAGACCTTATAGGGTCGCTAAGATGGTCAGCCTATACGCCTACTGTCTGGAATTACCCGCCTCTATGAAGATACACCCTGTGTTCTACGTTAACCTGCTCTGTCCTACTGCTACTAATGCCCTGCCTAGACAACAATAAGAACCTCCGCCACTAGTTAAGGTAGAAGGGGTAGAAGAATAGGAAGTAGAAGACATCCTAGACTCCTGTTAGGACTGCTGTAGCCGTGGCCTGCTGCGACTAAAGTACACTGTCAAATAGGCTGGGTACAACGAGCCTACAGAGGTACCCGCTAATTACGTCGCAAATGCCCAAGAAATTACTAATAACTTTCACTGCTGTTACCTGCACAAACCCTGCCCACCCGCGTTGTTAGAGCTCTGCCTAGAGAGGGGAGTACTGTTACGGCGCTGAGCTAGAACTACTAGTAATATCCTGCAACTTGCATAGTAAGTTGCAAGTTAAGTCGCAGCAGCAAGTTGTGCTGCTAGGCGCAGTGCTGACGTTTAGCTGGAACAGCCAATTAGAAGCTGCTAAGTGCGACCTAGCAACTCCTAATTGGCTAACAACAGCACGGACTGCCCGCCTGTAGATATTCGCCCGAGAAGCCACTGCCATCCTAAGCTCTTCGAGCTACGTCCTGTCCATCCAGCCAGCCTGTATATGACAGCTGTCTGTAGTGAATACACCAATCAAGTGCACCTATCTCCCCGCCTGAACCCGCCCCGTGACATAATAGGTTCTAAACGCTGTCTTCTATTCTTTGCCTTCCTTTATGCGTATAAGGTTGTACGCTCCGCGTAAGTTGAGTGTGGTAAAGAACTTCGCTCCTTATAGCTAATCTTATAATTTGGATATATTAGGTAGCAGATATCTGTTTTTAACTGTAATTGCGTTAATTGCCCTAAAGTTAACGCATAATCTGTCTAATCTATCCTTTTTCTTAACGAATAGAATAGGTGATCCTGCTAGAGATTTAGATTTCCTAATGAATCCCTTTATAAGGTTCTCTATAATGTACTTGCAGAGTACTTCTAGTTCTCTCTTAGATAGCTGGTATATAGGCCCAAAGGGTGGTTCTTTCCCTTCCTTAAGTTTAATCTTGCAATCCTAAGGTTAATGCTTAGGTAGCGCTTTTGCGGTTAACTCTTCTTTAAACATCCAGGCGTACTAATGATACACATCTGGTATAGCAGGAGGTGCACTCTTAGTCTCCTTAATTGTCGCAGAGGGGCTCTTCTGGTCTGCACAATCAACTACTCTATCTTGGCGCATCTTATGTATTAAAGAGATGTTGTTAATCTCCTTCTTATCTACTAGCCCTAGCGTGGGCTGCGTAGGATGGCGTGTAGTAGTGCTGCATCTACACCTATTGAATAGAAGCATTCTCTTTGCCTAGTTAATGCGTAGGTTATGCGTCCTTAACTATAGTAGTCCTAATATAATATTATAGGCAGCTATCTTAAGGATATCTAGGTCTAGCTTTTCTTTATAGTATTATAGTCTAATAGGGGTACCTTAAACTTTAAGTATAACTTTATCTTCCCCTAGCATTAGTTCTCTATTAGCTACTTATAAGGGGTACAGGTTCTTCTTATACTGTAGTAAGAGTCTAGCTCTATCTGCTGCTGTGCAGGATATGTAGTTTCCCTAAGCACCTAAGTCTAATAATGCCTTTAACTGCATGTCCTTTATAAAGTCTATAAGTTTAATAAGGTAATTAATCCTAATATTGTTAATAGGGTAATCCCTAGCGCTCTTAAGCGCTGCCCTAAAAAAGGCTTATCTAGTCTATAGCTGTTCTATTCTTTGCGCTCTGTGTGCACTAGGTATTTGTTGTTTAAGCACTATTACTAGTTAAGGTTAAAGCATTAGTTATTAATAATAAGAAACTTAGAGAATATAACTTGCAGGTTTGTTTCTCCTAGAAAGTGTTGTTTTGTTCGCTTATCCTAGAGGTGTACCTTACACAGGTTGTTATTGCATTCGTACTATTGCTGCTAGCATAGTTGTCATGGGCTAGGGAACCATCCCTCAGCCACCTTGCTGTTGTAGTATATATTACACTTATTATAAGAACAGGCTGTCTAAGAAAGCAGTCTGTGCTTCTTGTTTCAGTAGTCTAGATTATACATAAGTCTAGTATATTAAAGCGCTAACGTGTTTCACCATCGAGTCGCCCACCCCACCGAGTCGCCCACCCACTAACACCAAAACGCCTGCACGACAACTACGCGCAATGCCGCAACTACGCAAACAGCAAATAACCTATACTAAAGGCGACTTACAGCTTGCTATTTAAGATATTAATTCCCAGCAACTCCTAAGCAAAAGACGCGCTGCAGCAATCTACAAAGTCCTACAAAGAACGCTTATTGACCGCCGCGCCAGAAGACGCCCTCGACGCGACTGCGAGCCGAATCAAAAGCGCCTTACGAAGCTAGAAGAGGAGGCAGTTGTGCTACGTATACTTAATAAGTCTAATTGTGGGATCCCCTCCTCAAAGGCAGACGTACAAGATATAGCGGATAAACTGCTGAGAGAGCGTGGTAGCAACGCTGTTGGCAAGAACTGGGTTAACAGGTTAATTTAACGTACCCCTGAGCTGCGAACGCAATAGACCTGACCGTATAATCGCCAGCGAGCTGCCTGCGAGGACCTAGTGGTTATCTAGCCCTAGTTTGCACTTGTTTAGTCTATAAAGGCGAAGTATGGTATTGTAGATGATGATATGTACAACTTTAATAAGTCTGGCTTCCTAATGGGCAAGATCTCGTCGCAGCTGGTAGTAACAGGCTTAGAGAAGCCTGGGAAGCGGAAGAAGATCCAACCCGGCGATCGCGAGTAGGCTACCCTAGTATAAGGCGTCGGGTTAACAGGGAAGGTTATCCCACTGTTCCTTATCCTTGCAGGCAAGGTTCTTATCTCTAACTGGTTTACTAAGGACCTCCTACAGGACTGGGTTATTAATGTTAGTCCTACTAGCTAGACTAACAATAATCTGGCGCTTGCCTGGCTCTACTACTTTAATACGCATGCAAAGCTAGTTAGGGTCTACTAGCTACTTATTATTAACAGCCATAAGAGCCACTGCTTAGTAGACTTCTAAGATCTCTGCAGAGAGAAGAAGATCATCACTCTCTGTATGCCCCCGCACTCGTCGCACCTGTTGCAGCCACTTAACGTCGCCTGCTTCTCGCCGCTAAAGCGCCTGTATAGCGACGAGGTTTCGGCCTTAGCACGCAGTTGCATCCACCATATCAACAAGGAAACCTTCCTGCCAGCCTTTAAAGCAGCATTTAGTAAGGCGTTTACTGCAGAGAACGTTCGCGCAGGCTTTAGAGGTGCTAGGCTAGTCCCACACAATCTAGAGGTAGTGTTATTAAAGCTTAATGTGCGCCTGCGCACGCCAACGCCACTAAAACCCAGCAACGTCGCCTAGGAGCTAAAGACACCACGCACCGCTCACGAAGTAGAGGAGCAGTTAACTCTAATTCAAAAGCAGATATAAATCTATTAAGGGTCTCTAGCAAGTTTATTAGATAAGCAGGTTAAACAGTTAGCAAAGGGCGCTTAGCAGATAGCTTATAATATAGTGTTAATATAGGAGGAAATAGGCCGCCTTTAAGACGCTGTCGAAGCGTCTATAAAGCGCAAGACCCGTAAGCAACGTTATATACGCGCAGAGGAGACCCTTATAGTTAGTAAAGTAGCTAACTTAATTGCTGAAAAGGAGGGTAAGGGTCGTAGTGAGGGCGAGACGCCTGCGAAGAGGGTGCGCGTTGGACGACGCTGCGGGCGTTGTGGTGAGATTGGACACAACTCTCGTACTTGCAAGGTAGAAATAGAGGACGCAGATGATAGCAAGGCGTCTAAATAATATTTATGTGCTATTCATATTTATTAAAAATATTGCAGTGTTGCGCATAGTCGTTGCGCAGGCGTTTTGGTGTTGGTGGGTGGGCGACTCGATGGGGTGGGCGACTCGATGGTGAAACACGTTATAGGTTATTAGTTAAAGTCTAGTTTACTAAAGCCCTTCTAATTACTATTAGACTTCTAGATTTATTCTAGAGTAGCTTAGTTATTCTTAGCCTACTCCTAGATCTATTTGTGTCCCTACTTATCCTCTAACTTTAGGATATTATTAATAGTAATAAGAGCGTTTCTACAGTCCTTCTTAAACCTAGGCTTAAGTAGGATGTTGTTAGTCTGCGTTCCTTAATTGCAGTATCCCTTTAGAATTTTCTTAAGCTATGCTTTAGTTTCTTGCAGGTTGTTAGTGAGAATGGCTGTGAGCGCGTTAGCGCTGGTGTAGCAGCTATATACGTTGTTGTGTTGTGCTACGTCGCGAGCCTGTCGTTTGTTGGATTCGCGTAGTGCATGATCACACCAGTTCTCCTTGTGTTGCTCTTGTGCCGTGTGGGTCTTAGTTCGTCGCTGCGGCTTGTTAATCACAAAGCCGTTGCTGACGTAGATGCCGCTAGTGTTGTAGACAAGCATTCCATTTTCTTTCTATACTAGGATTGTGCTATCCCTAGCGTTTAGGTAACTCTTTAGTGGTGATCTTGGTTGTTTCTGCAGCACTGGAGGTTCTTCCTCTAAGTATAGCGTGGGTGCTTAGTTGTATGCTTCGCGGACATTAATCTGTGATATGTCCTCATTAGAGTACTTAATGTAATTGTTATTGCTTCTAGAGTAGTTGTTGTTTATAAGACGTCCTATGTTATTAGTAAGAACTTCCTATTTGTTACTAGTCCCTTCGTTGCTAGTAGTTAGCACGTCAAGCTGTTGAACTACTTTGTTCTTTATGTGATAGTTATAGGCGAAGTGGCCTTGCTTGCTATATCTATAACAAGTTACATTAGACTTGTTTAGCTTACTCCCCTTACTCTAATCCTTATTCCACCTATTAGGTCCCTTATTAATGTTTAATAGGTCTATGGCCTTAGGTCTGTGGTATCTACTGTTTGTATTCTGGTGGATGCGTTGTCCTGTGTTGGATTAATAATGACCGCCGCGCTGTCCGCGGTGGAAGTTGTTGTTGCGCCATGGGTTGCTTGGAGGCGGGCGTCTGTCAGTTAAGACCACGCGCGCTCTTGGGTCGTCTCGTAGTTCCTGCTAAAGTTCCTGGAGCTGGACATTGATGTTAATAGCTGTGTTAATAAGGCTATTAAGGGTTTTAACACTTGCGCTAGTGCGCATGAGTTCCTCCTTAACCTTAGGCTTTAGTCCTTGTTGAGACATTGTTATTAGGGTAGTGTTGTCCTAGTTAGTGTTGGTAGTAAGCTGCTGAAACTCTGCTGCGTAATCTGCGGCTGACTTTTCCTGCCTAATGCGTTAGATGTTATATTAAGTAATAGTAGGTTTGTTAGAGACTCTAAAGATTAGTTTAATCTTTTCCTTAAATAAATTAAAGTCTCTTATCTACTTATCTACCTTATTAGGGGCATTGCTGGCTTAGTACTGTTATATAAAGGGCTTAATCTACTAAAAGGCCTTACCTTGCATATAGCTAGCTATAAGGATAACTTGCTTAATCTCAGGCACCTTCTTACCTTATAGGGTAAAGAAGAGGTCCTACTACATAAGCTAGTTATTAAGCTTACTATGTTCTCTATAGTACAAGTTAGGCTTGTTAACGTTTATATGTCACAAAGACGTCACGAGTAGGTCTTTTAGAGACTAGTCTGGAAGTCCTAATTGATTACTATGTGCAGTATCTAAGTACGTCAAGACGTTGTGTACTGAACTAAACTCTAATAGTAACAGTCTATATACTTATGGGCAGGTTTGTTCAGTTACTAGGTAATTATTGGGACTAAGTTAGGTAGGGATGAGGGTTGTACTACTATAAGCAGTACAAGCCTAATTTTAGTTAGTGTTAGGGGATCTAAGAGGATACTATAATAGTACCCCCCTTCTCCTAAAGGAAAGTTAAATTCCTTTATTTTATTACTAAAGATTAGGAAACAGGTTTAGTTTAGAAGAGTATTAGGTATAGAACTATTCTGCAGCTTTAGTATTATGCAGGGATTTAGCTGGTTCCTAGGATAGTTTGTTGTAGCTAGTCTACCTAGTAAGGTATTTATATTAGCGTTATTTCTTATTAGAACAGATCCTCTCTACTCCCTTAATAATATACTCTAGTTCTCTGTTAATAAGGACAGGATCTAGAGGCAGATTTCATTAACTAGGCAGGTAATCTAATTTAGGTGATGCTAGTTGGAGTAGAGACACATAGAATACAGGGTGTATCTTTATGCTATTAGGTAAATTAAGTTAGTAAGCGTAAGAGGATACCATCTATGTAACTAGAAATAGTCTAAGGTTCTTCTAATTAAGTTTCTTTAACTGTTAGTTAGTTCTAATGTTTCTAGCGTTAAGCTATACGTGATTGCCCACAGAGTACGCTAGGGCTAGTGTTCTTTTCTAGTTTGTGTATTCTTGCTGTAAGGCCTGTGCCTGTAGCAGCTCTTCCTAGATATATTCAGTGAGGTCTCTGATCTTATTAACCATCCTGTTAACGTCTCCTACTTATAGCCTCTAGTGCAGCAGTTAAAGTGTATCTAAAGGGGGTTTAAAGCCTATACATAGGTGTTAACTAGAGTTTATAAGGAATAGGGAAACTTGTGTTAACTTAGAGGTAGTATTATTAGCTTTAAACTATGCTATTAGTAGCTAGTTCACCTAATTGTCTTATTAATAGTTTATGTATACTTAAAGGACTTATTCTATTACTATATTTGCGTTCTTAGTCTGTCTGTCTGTCTCTGGATAGTAAGCAGTAGATAGTTAGGCATTAATCCTTAGTTATTTATATAGTTTATCCCAGCAAGCTGATGTAAACTGTGTTCCTCTATTGGATATGATTATATCAGGTAAGCCTTAGTGTATCCATACATGTCAGTAGAACAACTAGGCTACCGCAGGTGCTGTTATTAAAGCGCAGGGGATTAGGTATTAGTATTTTATTCGTTGGTTAACGACTACTATGATGTTTGTACAGCCTTTGGACTCTAGTAGATTAGTAACAAAGTTAACAGAAATGTCTTTCTAGCTCTAGATAGGGATTAGAAGCAGCTTTAGTAGGCTATAATATTTCTCCTAAGAAGCCTTTGTAACGACGCAGGATGATAGAGGGCTCCGAAACGTGTGGGAATCCGCTACGAGGTGTATGGGAGCACTGGGACTGGGACACAGGAGATTCCTCTATTCCTATAGGTCTTGTACG
>JAKJXN010000127.1:0-24085 GCA_022225945.1 Didymella pomorum | reverse complement strand
AGGCCTAGGCGGACGCTAGAGGTACTCCCAAGGTGGCCGCGGTGAGCCGGATCGGTTGCTGGGATTTTTGTGGCTTCTGTGAAGGAAACCCAAAAATCAAAAGATTGGTGTTCGGTGGGGTTTACTGGGCATATGCCGGTAGCTGTAAAGGCCTTGAGTATGAGGTCTTCCCTGAACGTGTGTACCCAGGCAGGCCAAAACAAGGCAAAGAAGTCGCCTTTTGACAGTGGGGAGAGGCCTTGAGACTGCTGTAGGTGGTTGTCGAGTTCAGAGGCGTAGCTGGAGGAGAGGGGCTTAAAGCAGACAACATCTAGCGGCTGCAGCGTCTGGGTACTGTGAGGGGGTAACACTGCTAGTATGATTCGATTGTGGTGACAGTATTCGATGAAATCCTGCGTCAGGTGACTGCCATGGCCATCCACAATTAAGAGGCGGTACTTTCTTCGCGCCTTGGGCTTGGTGTAACGGTCAAACACCTGCTCAAGCCAGGCTAATCCTATGTCATTGTTTGTCCATCCTGAAGGCGAAGAGGTGACGTGGATGGAGTGCTTTCCTGCCTGAATATCCACCACCCAGCGGCTCTGGATAGTGGAGTTCTTTGACGCAAAGATGAGGCCTGGGGGAACAGCAGTACCATCGGCGCAGATGCAAGCCAGGAGGCTCACCCACTCACGTGAGCCATCTTGACGAGCCTGTCTAACCTCCTTTTTCTCATATTGACGCCTGCTGAACACCCGTTTTGTTCTACCCAGCACCCCTATCGCGAAGCCCTTCTCACCCATATTGTATGTGTGCTCAGGCTCCAGCTCGTACTGAGTAATCTTCTGCTGCAGAAGCTCAAAATATAGCTTGTATTTGTCCCCTGACTCAGCGTTGTGGCGATTTGAGTCCATGCCGGTAGTCCATTGGGATGTGAGGCGATCGTGGTAACGGTGCTGGAAGCGCGTAACCCAGCTATCAGAGCAGGGTTGTAAGGCAACAGAGGATGCGAAATTCTGTATCATATGCCTTGTAGGTGCTAAGCGACGCGTTGACAACTCCTCTATATACTTGACTAGATCCAACTCTTGTTGTTGGCTGAGTTTCCGTTGATTATCGTTGGCGACGTGTCGGGGAACCTGATGGAGTCGATCTGCGCGCGACAACGTTGAGCGATCAACGCCATGTTTTTTTGCAATTGTTGTATATACAATTTTTTCGTCAGGCTTTAAAGCACGTATCTCATCAAGCGCTTCTTGAATTCCTGGCATTAGTGGTTG
The DNA here is from genome assembly GCA_022225945.1 of Didymella pomorum. Taxonomy (NCBI): domain Eukaryota; kingdom Fungi; phylum Ascomycota; class Dothideomycetes; order Pleosporales; family Didymellaceae; genus Didymella; species Didymella pomorum. The sequence continues at coordinate 22,826 of JAKJXN010000127.1, read as the reverse complement.
AGTAATTACGCGTTGAAGTTGTGTTGTGAATCGCGATTACCGTGCATTGGTTGAATCCGTGCATTGGGTGCACGGACACGGTAATTATAAAGTCTTCTAAGTTTATCCATGTTGTACGTGGTCTCAGGCAGGATATTGTCATCAGTTATCTCCTAGTGCAGAAGCTCGGAATATTTGCTGTATTCTGCACTAGAAATAGCTAGGTGACAACTTGTCTCCATTGGGTGACTAGGCTGTGAGGAGTGTGTTGGAGTTATAGTGGAGGGAACGAGTTACCCAGCTATCTAAGGGTTCCTGTGAGGCCAGAGGAGTCAAAAGATTGATTATTGTTGAGCACGGCCACATCACGTGACACTGAGCAGGAAAGGACTTGGCAATAATCAGTGTGATCATTGCTCAGTGCGATCAGTGATCAGTATGATCAGTCGATCAGTTCTACTAAGCACTTCGCATATCTCCTTAGTATATAGCATGTAGGAACACAACCCTTATGGTTTGTGTTCAACTTCGTCAATCAAGTTACTTTTTGGAATCTCAACCTCAGTACCCTAGCCAGTCAATCCTGGCGTCTGTCACTGAACCACCCCGAGTTATATATTGGACTTTGTCTGATAACTCACCCTACCGTTCCAGAACCAGCACTTATCCCCGGGACCCAACAGAACTAGTATACTTGGGACTTTGTCCTGTGTACGACTTCAACAGTTCCTACTATGCTTTATACGCACCTACAACGCTGCAATTACTCCTAGCAAGATCTCAGGAGGGTTCTAGGGTGCTAGTTTAGTACTGTTTAACCCACAATAGGTTATAACAGCCCTTAATGTAAAGTTGCGTGCTCTATTACCATCACTACCTATCAGCAACAAGCCCTAGCAGTCGCAAACTCTAAGTAACACTCTCAAACTTAGGCTGCAATCAACGCTTGTCAAGACAAGGATTTAGGCATACAGATAGCTTGCCTACCTCTATGGTTGGAGCGTGTTACGATCCTCATGCACAGGAACGGCACAGCAATAAGTAACCACCAACTAGACCTCGGACTCGCCCACCGCGAGTGGAGAAGTGACCACCAGGTCGCATCACGTGACTGCTCGTCAACAAACATGACACACGTAACAGCTCGTCAACGAGCGTAGTACGATACCGCTTGTCGGCGAGCACCAAGTCATCTCTCATTGGACTAACTCTAGTCGCTCGTCAACGAGCACTCTCCTACTATCAGTATATAGCACATAGGAACACAACCCTTATGGTTCGTGTTCAACCTCGTCAATCAAATTTGTCTTTGGAATCTCAACTCAACCTTCGAGCTAGATAGTCTATTCTATACTACTCATCGTTACCCCTTAGTTTTCATCAGGTGTTTTACCCAGGCAACTTCCCTTACCGTTCCAGAAACCGAGCTCATCTCCAAGAACCAATAGAATCAGTGCTTACGAGCTTTGCTTAAAGTACGACTTCAACAAAGCGTTTGAGAAGGTTCTAAAGGGGGCAGCAATAATTGCGCACAAACTGGATGCTAAATCTTACTCTTGTTGCTACTAGGAGCTAAGGCCTGCGTCCGATTGATTGGTACATAGGCTGGGGCAGTGACTGGCCTGTGGTCAGACTCGCTGTTCTTAGCTTGTTTATTGTTTATGCTGCCTGCGACTCTTAGAGGCTGTTGACCCCTCAACATTCATGCAATGCTACGGATGTGCACAGTGAAAGTTAGGTTTCTGACGGCCTTGTTCTGAGGTGCGCTAGTAATAAATACAACAATATTTGTAAGGCTGGCGTGATTTATCTCTCTGTTTTTGAGATTTGTTACGCCAATTCTGACAAGACATTTTCATTTACATATAACTTATCACTTATATCAGCTAATCTTTCTTGGTCAACCTTACACAAAGCTCGGAGTATTGTAAAATCTTGCTCAAAGTTTGTAATACTAAAATTAGCCGGTGCTAGGATTCAGTCGTGCGTAGAAATTGAATATTGTTCTGAGAGAATGTGGACGTTAATTCCGATTGATTAATAAGCCCAATGATTGAAATCTTTAGCTTTTGCAAAGAAAATAGTTCTAAATGACGGTAATATGAAAAAAGGTTTAGAACTGAAGATTACTGTTGCACAGTTGGGTGCAGGGTTTGCAGGTATAGGATATTAAGAAGAGTGTGTATGTTGTTATATCATTTTGCATTATAGCTTAGCCTATATCTAGGCCCTTGCGCGACACAATTAGTAACATAGTTTAGGTTCACAACAGCGCTTGGCCTGCGACAATCACATTTGATTTTGGGGTGAGATTGCGCTATAAAGTGTGGAATTGCGGGTTCCAGGGGGACAAATCATGCCAGCGTTTTTATAACACCTTGGACACAATATGACATGATCAGATGAGGCCACACACGCTGGCACACAACGCAAAGACTTGTGGAGCTGCTGCAAGGTATGTAGAACGTGTAAAATAGTATAGGAAGTCTATCTTTACCCTTCTTCTAAGTCTCTTCTCCATGCTGAGACGTTTAGAGGGGATGCGTGTTACAGCGACAAGGGCGAGGCCTTGGCAAGTATAGAAACAAATATGCGTGCAGTATGAGACCTACGCACGGGCATTAGTCGGTTGAATGAATCAGCTGATGTTCGAGGTCATGTGAGTGCATAGTGAATGACATAGCATAGCGAGTGGCGCAGGCAATTTTGTACCGGAGGAGGCTGTTCCGGTGTACGGTACACCAAATTGATTCCACAGCTGCTTCGGCGGCTTCATTGCTCTCGGGCTGCGGTGCTCTCGGGCTGCGATGCTCTCGGGCTGCGATGCTCTCGGGCTGCGGTGCTCTCGGGTCCCGCGCTGCGAAATCAATAGCTCGCGTACAAGACCCACGCTAACTGCGAAAAATGTATGCAGCAACGTCATTATTCTCGTTTACATACATACCAATTCTCTTCTTCCTTGTTGCACCTGTTTCGATACGACCTCTGTAGCACATAACTTCACTCATGCCTACCCTTGCGCTTGCTGGAGGAACTTCCGCCAGTCTAGGTCGGTCTATAGTTACTGCAGTCCTCTGTTCCCAACGTCTCACATCATGGGACGTGGTCATTCTTTCACGCAAACCTCTCGTTCCACCTTGGCTCAGCGCAATCGACCAAGGCACCCGTGTCAAGATCCACGCTGTCGAGTATCTATCATTGGAGTCAGTAACAGCAGCTTTGGAGAATGTCCACACTGTTGTGTCTGTTACCTCCGCTGTCGATGGCACGCAAGCGCAGGTGCAGATCAATCTTCTCAATGCAGCCGTGCGAGCTGGTTGCAAGCGGTTTGCGCCTTCCCAATGGGGCTTCGGACCGCTCGGCTGGACCAATGTCACGATTCTCAAGATGGCAAATACGGGTGTGTGGGAAGAGTGTTTGAAGCACAAAGAAGTTATTGAAAGCGCCAAATTCAACCAAGGTTCCTTTATGAACTACATCGGCCATGGCATTTACTCAAATCCGACCAACTTCGAGAAAAACGTTACAGTCGAACAAATGAGAGCGGGTGGAGGTTATGCACCAGGTGAAGATGAGGCATGTCAAGGCTTGCTCAGACAGGGAGACTTAAGCGACAACTCAGGCGGTTTCTTGATCGGTCTCAAGAACGCCATCGCGGAGCTTCCAGTAAAGGGTGACGGCTCCTGGCCTCGAATCAGCATGACTTCCATGAAGGACGTGGGGCAGTTCGTCGCTGAATCTCTCGAGTTGCCCAAATGGGAAGAGAACATGAGCATGGCGGGGGACACCATAACCATGGGTGAATTGCTAGGACATGCGGAAGAGGTGACGGGCAAGAAGTTTCATGTTGATGTTTTGGAACAAGCTCGTCTGGAAAAGAAACTGAGCGAGCTTGCAAAAAATGATGTCATGGGCCAGTTATGGACGGAATTCAAACTCGCCTACATCCGAGACAGGGACGATGAGGTTGTTTTAGAACCAGTTGTGAACAGGCTCTGCCCTTGGGTGAAGCCGATGGGTGTACGGCAATACATGGAAACTTTCTGGACTGGATTTGATTAATTACGTACCCATGCCACAAGAATCGTCGAATTTTAACAATCAGTTTGGACCTGAGTAGCCATTGTTGATTCAGAAAGTTCTGACAACGACATCTGTATGCTGTTGATGCGTGTATCACGGCACGGCTCGTCATTGTAGTAATACGCAATCTCTTGGTACCAAAGTTGATCTGCGTTATCAACTGCGTCTGTCTTTTTAAGCGTGTTCTCGAACGACACTGTGGGGCTGAGTTATGGTATTGAAGATGATGGGATGTTTTGGTGATCGCGTCCACGGTCCAACAGCATGCACGGTGTCAGGGCTTAGCTCTGACCCTCTGAGCGAAGACGACCAAAAGGTAAGCAATGATTGCACAAGAGCAAGCTCTCGGTCAGAACAGTACTCATACTCAGTCCAGACAAGCCATCTCGGCTGACTCACCAGGTACCCGATCATTATAAACCTTTGTTGCAGGCCAAACGCTGTCGTAAACCTGAACTGAACTCTGTTAATAGTTATGACGTACAAGGGCCTAGATATAAGCTGAGCTTTGATGCTAGAACAATACAACAACCTACACACTTTTCTTGCTATCCTATACCTGCAACGCCCGCACCCAACTGTGACAACCTTTTTCATCTAACGTTACCTGTGGGCCCAGGACCATGTCACATGACCACTCTGCAGGGATGGTTGACGCGCCCGACTCCTTTAGAGCTCAGGTCATACGCTTGTATATGCACACGGAAACACAAAAAACACGACAAACGGTGAGAATTTAACTTCTGGCATTACCATCACAAAAAGCATCGAAACTATCTTCCAGTGGTCGCAACGGTCTCTACAGGCCATCGCGCATCCCCTCGCGTCGGTTCAGCACCTGTAGAGCCACTGTTCCGCTTAGATGGATCCACTCTGCACCCGCATCTTCGAGTGCAGACCGGCATTGGTTACAGACACTGCACTTTGGAGACTACTAATCAGGAGGTGATGAGTCGTCTGGCGTACCCTGCTCTAAGCTCTTCGGGCAGTCAGTCGCACTAAAGCAATCTGTGGGATGACAGCTCAAGGCAAAAAGATGCAGATTCGTCTTTGTTGCCGCATCGACGAGCTTCAATTGTCTGAGGAGAAAGTCAGTGAAAGGCCTGACATAGGCAAGATATAGAAACAGAGCTCGCTCTACTGCGGGACAAAGTACCCGAATAATGTAGAACGAGTGATTCGCTGTCGTGGATATTTTGTTGTAAGCGAAAAGTAGCATGATGCGTCCTTTGTGTATCACGATGTTGCGTCGTACGGTAACAGTGTTCGCCCAGCGTATGATGCGGAGCTCCTCGCCCCTGGCGGGCATGCCGCTGGTCATGTGGATCCCCGCGAAGAGGAGTCGACTGAAGTCGTCACGTCTCTGCAGATACGCCAGCGCTCGCTTGCGTCCATCGCCCTACAGTGCTAGCTTCCCTTCTCCAGGAGAGAACGCTCGACGGTAAAGATGCTTGAAGCTCATTTGTAGATCGTTGTCAGGCTCCGCTAAAAACGAATAGCCCAATCGATGGTTTGTGAGTTCATCTTTGATCCCATGCAAATCGACATCAGGCCACCAGTGAAACATCAGCTCGCGGGCTTCCCGATTGATCCTATCGAGAAGAGAGTGCACCGTAGAGCGCAACTGCACTAGGGTGATCTGAGATCCGTCGATGTCGAGCATCTGGCCATCAGGCGACCAGGAGATGTTTGTTCTCCCACCTTCTCGCTTTGCTATCGCTCTGCCATGTTGGAGGCGCTCGATGAAGTACCCAAGAGGCGCAAAGGTACCGCGTTGAAGATACCTGGGCCGGATCTCTCTCAGGAGTCTTGACCCCTGATCTGCGTATGTCGGGCGTGCCTGGAGCGGAGGGTTCCACGAACTGTAGGCTCGCGACGGGAGTGCATACTCCAGTGTGACGAGCCTCCCTACCCAGATCAAGGCCGAGAGATACGGCGTGTAGTCGTACGCGGTACGGAGCGTGAGCTTATACGGATGAACTCCAAGCACGCCAGAGAAGTGAATGACTGCCTTAGCGCCTGGATCGCCGTCTATTGAAGTGTCTGTCCAGAGGAGAACGAGCAGTCGGAAGATGGTTTCGAGAATGCAAGAAGATAGAGGAGGCAGCGGCGACACGGTATTCGACAGGACTCTCTTCGCCTCGTTCGACGAGGAATTTTCCAGCTCTGCCCAGATAGTAACAGAGCGTTGATTGATCGTCGAGCTGATCGCCCATGCATGCGCCTACTCTAGCTTGCTGCTTGCATGTTGCGTCTAGTCATCTGTTAGGTCATAAATGCGTTGTTGCTTGCTTATGACTGCGTCATGAGAGATAGCTTCTCTCAGGTCTGGTTGCTTCACCAAAGAGAAGAACTGGAGCGCACTTCTCAGGCGGCGGACCATGTCCTCAAATGAAGACGGAACTCTAACATGAGGTAACAGACCTTCGAACATAAGAGCGAGCGCAATCGTCCAGGCCTCAAACGAGTAGGGCGGCTGCATTTGCGCTCTTAAACTTCGAAATACTTGCAGGCGATCCTCGGCTGTTTTCTCAGCTGTAAATCTTGAGAGAAGGTCTTCAGAAGAGGGTCGCGCGTTGTCCGCTGTCGTTCCCTGTGCGACAAGATGCTCCCAACGATCCAGTGCTTGACTGAGAACTCTGAAGTCGTTGTAGCAATCGTGATATGGTTGACGCTGTGGACTTTTTCGGTACAACTCACGAGCAGCTGCAAATACCTCGATCGACATGGTCTCCAGATCAGACCTCTTATTGACAAGAAGACGGTGTAACCTTAGCTGTAACTTGACGTTTACACTAGGCGTCTCGCTCCCACTAAGGTTGTGGTGAGTGCTCGGATACGGCTCATCCTCAGCCTTGCTTACCGTAACTGTATTGTTTGTCGATGCAGATGCTGCTGGGTAGGCATGTGAAGAATTTGTAATTATCGGCGACGATCTAGGAACAATCGACTGTTTCCTTTCACCTGCCGGATCTGTTAGATCTGGCAAGCCCTGGCGTGCAGCTGCCGTGATCTCTGTAGACTGCAGTCGCCGCTCCACGTCGATTTTCTCACTAGCATTGCTCCTTTTCCGCTTCAATGAGTTGTGGTTCTGTGAGGGTTCGATATCAAATATCCACGGATCTTGCTCCAGGCTATTCAATGCCATACCACAGGCCAGCTCATTGTCATATGTACAAAGGCTTGCTCTTTGTACGACTTCTGCCGTTCCGCTGTCTGGCGGTCGTAGTGGTAAGGACCCGCGGTAGGGAAGCTCCTCTCGGACAACCTCGTGTTGATAAGATCCGGGTCCATTCTGGCGCCGTTTGTTGATCTCTGAGGGTCGTCTTGCCTCTCGCCTGGGTGCATCGATCTTGTTTCGCAGTCGGGCTGCCATCCAGTGCCGGAGGGTCAACTTGATCCTGCATCGAGTAAGTTACCATGCTAGACATGAGCGACTTAGCAGAGCTTACATTTCTTGGTCGTTGCTTACCTGCTCGCCAGACGCGGTCAATGCGCCCCACCGAGGGTAAAGCCCTCCGAGGTTGCTCTTCAGTCGTGTGCTTGCCCCGCAGTCTTCGCCCCAGATGCGGCGTCCGTACCTTTTCACCTCGAGTATCCAGTTGGCCTCGCTCTCGAGGAAGGCGCCGGCCTGCAGCTCCTCGTTACGCCTTGCAGCGTCGTTTGCGAGACTATTGACGACTCGATTTGCAAGTTGTGCCATCTCGTTGATGGTTGTGTCGTAGAACCTAGGATAGGTCGTGCGGTCGTTCTCCGCCGGCAACCACAAGCGTCGAAGATAGATCTTGGGGTGTTCTGCTTTGACGCCGGGGAAGCCAAGCAGAACGTGCTCGTTCGGGTCGGCAGACAAGTTCTCCGCGCCCATCTTGTCTTTCACGCCGCCGTAGATCAGTCGAGTTCGAAGCGAGTGGTGTTGGCAGCAGGGTCGATTGAAATGTTGGTCGATGGCGTAGCGCGCGCAGCGGTGTTCGATGCTATTGCAACATAGTACTGCTTGATCGCAGACTTTCTCCACGTGAGAGCGTCAGTTCAGCTCGTCGCGCGGTTGGTGATTGCTGCGCAATGTCGAACATGGCATGTAGAAGGGATCGGACGATGGTGCATGATGGAATCAAGCGAACGTGGAACGTGCTGACGTGTGCAACCGCGCCAGGAGCTCGGACCTTTTCCTTGGAAGGTTGACACTCCAAAAGTTCAGCACTTGTCGTCTGCCTCCTGAACATATCCCACATGTGCTACGACACTGTGTACCCATTCCATGCTGTGCTTGTAATCTTGTTGTGTAAAACGCCTTGCAGATTTCATCAGCACTGGAGCGGAATCTTCCTGGGTTTGGTGCCAGCGATGGTTTTGGCATGATGCGGACATTCAGCAGTCTCTATAGCTGGTGTCGCGCCTTCTAACGTTGCTCCTGACTCAGAGCGCACCTCGTCGTGGAGGAGACGAACACTCCTTAGATTCGCGTAATGGGTACATTGATGATTTGGTGCTGGTCGGTGCAGCTCTCGCCGATCAACAACACAGCTCCGCTCGACTTAGCGCCACCCACCTTCTCCAGCGACATAATTGGAGAGGGCTTAGTCACTAGCTTGCGGAGCATCGTGCACTAGCTACCTCCTGCACCAGCTAAGGGGTTTGCCCGCTAACACAACACGACAAGGAATGCTCACTCGATATCCTGTCTTGTTCCTCGGAGAACTCAAATCATTGGAGATAGAATGCCTTCCTTCGTCCATCCACCCTCAGGGAATAGGCTCGACAAGAAGTACCCACTTTTCTTGCGGTACCCCCGCTGGCCATCTTTGCCGAAAGACTACGCTAGGCAGCATCTCTTGAATGGCCACAGATGCCGGTCTGAGGCTTTATGACATTCTCAAAGCTGATTGCCAGCCGCGTGGGAAGCCGACGTTGCTCCGCATGATCGGTCGGCTCAATCGCTCGGCGATAGGACACCATGACGAAACACGGTACCTATAGATGCAGTGATCGTGCGTGTGAACAAGTCTTGGGTGAAACTGAACGCTCGGGAGCGCAGCACTCAACCTTCCCACCCCACCTGGCGAGATTTTGCAGGGTTGCCAAAGACGACACAGTTTGCTAGAATGTCCTGCGCACGCACGGTCAGCGTCTTCCAATCGTTTCATTCGCTTACATAGGGGCTGATGGACTGCTATCATAGATTCTCGTAGCGGAAGACAACGGTGTACACTTGCCTGGACGACGACGGACCCTGCACGCACGATCACGTTATCGCCAATGCGGACGCCAGCCTTGACAATGCATCCGTCACCGACGTAGACGTTTTCGCCTATGTATACTTCGCGAGCAATCTCTGCACGCTCGCTTCCCTCCATTGCCCTCGTATCAGTGGGCTCGTCCAGAGTTGAGATGGTCACGCGAGCACCAATCTTTGTGTTCTTTCCAATCACGATCCTGCCAGAGTCGAGCAGTTGACAGCCGGGTCCAAGAATAACATTGTCTTCAAGAGAGACGTTGTAGCCATAGTCGCAGTGGAACGGCGCGGACACGTTAACGTCATAACCCAAATGACCGGTAACATGGCGCTCACCAGCGCGAGGGTAAATCCACCCAGCCGTGACAAGTTGCCTGAAGAGCCACATACGCTCGTCAGAAGCTCTCTGCACAGCGGTATTGAAGCGGAATGATGCCTGCGAGGAAAGGTCACGCTCGTCAACAAGCTGTGCAGTGTTTGGCGAAAAGGGTTCCCTGACAGCATCTTGTCCTTCTCGCTGATCGTAGAAGGGGAGGCCTGTGTGCGGTGGGATAACGACGATGCTGGTTGCGCAGCCAGTGCGGGAGATGGTGGCGGCTGAGAACGATTCGAACGATAGTCATCGAGCCAGGCTTCATCAGACGAAGCTGGGATTTCCAGTTGTGCGTACTTAGGGAGCTGTGATGCTGCTGTTGGGAAACAGGGGGCTATTTGGCTCGCACTCTGCTGTGCATGACAGTCCCCAGCAGGACTGCGTGATTGCGGTAGAGCTAGCGGACAATGCGTATGCTTTTGTGGTTTGACGCAGGTATCGTACCAAAGGCTCCCTATTCTGACGGCAAAGGTTAACACGTACTCTGCAAAGTCTATAGTTTGAGTCTTACGATATCCGGCGACTCTGCTCATTAGTGCACGCAGGCCTGCCTCGACATGTTGCGATTCCTCTGGGCTTTGTGGGTTCTGCGTAGCTCTTCTGACTCGGTTTGCACCAAGGGGTATGTATAACGGTACAGGTCGGGCACGGAACGATGTAGGCAGGAGCTGCTGCAGGCGACATACGCGGATGCAGACCCAATGGTGCAGGAGCCTGTGCGGTGTTATTCTTCGACCTTGGGTTCGGTTTGGTGTAGCCCGCGCATTCGAAGTTACCCTGTAGGCAGTTCTTGCACTTTGGCTTGGCTTATTCGCATTTCTTCTTGCGCCTCCGGCAGGTTCCACATCCTGTCTTAGTTCGATTGCTGAAATGATGTGTTTTTCTGGCCCGTATCTGATCGCAGTGCGGATCAACTCTGGGGTCATCAGACGCGTTTTCCTTGCGTGCGCTAGGAGCGTCCGTGGTTACAAAGGGCCCGTCTGTGTATGGGACGTTCAGCGTGCCTGGCTTGTGTCTCTGGTTGCGTTCGTGATCTCGGATATCGACATTCACACGGTGCTCAAGGCAGGAGGCCTCTCTTGCAGGTACAGACCGCTGACAGGGCTCAAAGTTTGGCTTTCTCTTAACGAAGGGTGTTTTGAAGAACGGTCCGGCCAGCATGGCCACTTTTCCCGAAGTCCTGCGCAAGTTTCCAGCCTCGTTTGAGCGTGATCGTTCTCCTTTGGAGTTACGTCCATCAGTTCTATCTCTAGCCGGCGCAGTAGGGTCAACAGAGTCGCTGATTTGTCGAACGCTGAGCTCTCGTGGAACATGCTCCATAGCCTCCACACACTCGGGTGCAGTCACGATGTGAGGCCTCAGGGAAGATGTTTCTCCGTTGATGACAGTAAAAGCAGGCGCATCGTCGTTCCCGAGTATGTTCCTCTGCAGGTCTGAATTATGTACAATTGCTGAGATGCGCAGTACGGCAGACATAGTACTGGTCTCCCTCCTAGCAGGGATGATGAACGGGAACTCCTCAAGGAGAATGACCTCGCTACTTGTCTAAGGCTATTCGATGAAGACCTTTAACCAGGACGGAGGTGTTGCAACGGATGGTAGTGCGACAAGATGGTGTTCCCGCTGCCACGATACAAGGAGAGCTCTCGAGCTACCGGCGTCGATGGCGCCGAAACGGTGGATTGACAACACGGCAAGGCCACCGCTAAGGTTGTTGGCTTTCTTAGTGATGACAGGTGACAATGTCTGTGACCGGAAGTCCAGGGTTTTAGCTAGGTAGTATGTTTTCTGGCGACGACGCGGTGTGTGAGCGTAACAATTTTGTATAGCGGCCTAGCTGCCCCCTGCGGCGAGGGCAATGCCCAGGACGACAAGGCCAGCCTGTGCCATGATTCAGTGCGGCGCGGTGACGTGCGGCGCGGTAGTCAGCGAAGGAGCTATCGGAACGCTTGTCGGGGCACAGGCTGCCGTACCTGCTCGCCGTCGTCGAGTTTGTGCATCGAGCCATCGCTGCGCAATCTCTCCAGACGAAAACAAGGCTAGCGGAATCCTGGGAGCTGGGCGTCACAACGAGACGGTCCATATAACTGGCTGTTGATATCGGCAATCTGCTCCAGGAACTGTGTCTGTGCGCTTGCCGCTGCATTCGCTCGCCGCCCACCACGTTGTGAGGCGTCCCAACGCGGCAAACGTTCGTCGACCTCAAAATGTAGCTGCATCTGTCTTCACTTTAAAAATCCGCTTGCGCAGTGACTGTGATCTAGGTGAGGTACCGTTGCGTTAGTATAGGCGGTATACCTCTTCTTTCGCAGTCAAGGCGCAAAAGGGCTTGGTGTGAAGAAACAAAAGACGAGAGCAGGATTAAAGTGAGTTGATTGACGGAGGAGAGAGGACATGGGTTCTGCGCAAGATCGCAAGATCAAGGGAGGTGTGGAGATTGAACGCGGCACGGTCGACGTTGCCGCGCCTCTTGCTAGTGCGCGGCACCCAAGCCTGCGGCGTGGGTTTGGCCCCTCCATATTGGACCTTCCTGCTCCTCGCCATTCTCGTACAGTAAAGTGGATCCAACCGAAGCGAGACCCATCGTACCGAAGTACCAACCTAGCTTTTTGCGTACTACATCCACCATCTCATTTCATGTCGCTTCTAAAAAGTTCTCAAGTCTTTTCGGTCTTGCAATGACTACTTTGAACCATCTTGAATCAAAAATTACATTGCCTAAGCATGTCTGCCTGGCCGTCGATTGCAAGTCGCTTTTCTGCACATCCTGCAGTCTACCCCTACGAATCGCAAATAAGCACTCTTTATGTGCACAGATTTACTGCATAAAGCGGAGGGACACTTCTCCTTGCTCAGATTTCATAGTAACGTCCTCGTCGCGTGACGATAAAGTCTTTGCCTCTTGATACCGAACCATAGTGACATCAATGGTTGCTACGGCGGGCCGTAGCAACTAACATAATCTAACTTGATTTAGAACCGGTAGCACCGCCACAACACAATCGCTCGATGTCAGCTGCTGACAAGCTTCATTGCGCTGATGCTTCGTGGGCATTGCACGACACCAATGTGGCGGTAGTTGTTTGATGCCACCCTCATCTCCGCTCTTGTTCTCTACTTGTCCGAGCAGGACTGACGGGTTATTGCTCCGTCTTGCGATTCGAATGACCTATCGCAGCGGGGGTTCAGGGATTTTGTTTGATTCGCAACCGCTGCAAAAGATCGTGGCCAAGATGACGATATCCACGCGAGCGCGTTGAGCGCATAATGAGACAGCGCGCGTAAGCAGAAAGCGTGTCAGCCGAAGAGCTTGTCAGCTGATGACGAAACGAAAGCTTAGAAAGTGCGCTGTGGCGGTGCGGTGGCTGCGATACACGGACATTATGTAAGCGACGTCTACGGCGGGTTGTTCAAGCCTTTTCTGTCGGTCAGCTTAGTGGCAAACGGCCAAACCTTCTTATTTTGAGAGCGCGCCGACGGAGGAGATCTGATAAAGTATTGTAAGCGATAGCTGATTCCTAGAAGTATGGCACGAGCATGGAAAAGTCTCTGGTTGGATGCTGGATTACGGTCAAAGAGCGTCTGCAATAATGATTACATAACTTACATGGCCTAAACAGCCATGTTGCTGGTGGTTTATTTTGGAGTCTATGACATGGAGCGAAACCTACAACCTAATGAACCAAATTACAAGATGCTTGATAGATCGGGATGTTGTGGTGGTTGCAAATAGCATATCATGGAAGTTGGTGTTGCGGTACGAAGGGTCTCGCTACGGTTGGATCCACTTTAGTAACCAAATCTAATGAGTGTCAGACCTGGTCGTTCATGAATCTCCGGTGGAGGCGGAGCGGACTCCTCAGCTTAACAATGACCCAGGAACGCGCCGAATTTGGAGGATAGACGACCAAGGCGAAGAAGCAGACTGACGCTGGGTGGCGATGGTTCAACGATGTGTCATCATTTCACTAGGAGCTTAGGCTTAGTACGTCGAGAATCAATTAGAATAAGAGAGGCTTACCTAGCTGTATACGCGTGTGCAGAATATGTGACTGCTGACATCGTTAGACGTAATCGCATTCGTCGATGCTTTGATGACAAAATGCCCGGTCATCACTACGTGTAAGCAGTGTTGTTCTCTTCCAGGGCCCATAGCCGCTGTTCGGTACCAAGCAACCCCGCTGCGAGAGACCCGCGTTGTGGCCAACTGTCAGCCTGACACAGGGCGGTTGCTCAGCGGGTACGATTTGCACCAATGCCTCGTGCATGATCGCTTGACCAGCGCAACATCGAAGCTGTTGTCCAGAGGAGGTGAGAAAGATACTGGTAATCTTCGAGATGGTCGAGGCTGCGATCAGACACATTTGTCTGTTTGGCACACACGACAAGAGACTTCCCCCCTCATCGAAGCTCATCCAGCTCTTTCCCCGTAAATCCTGCGTGTGCAGTGCAATCCCTCGCCGTGTGCCTCTCCCCCTCACCCTGATCAGCCAGCACACCGCGCACCCTCCTGCATCTCATCCGGCACTGTCCCTCGCACATTCAAATCTCTGGGGTTCCAGCGTGCGAACGATAGAGAGTGATGTCACCGGCATATAGACCATACATGTTCATGTGAGCGGACCATAGATCCCAGGAGCATTGCTATGATGCGCACCCGCAGGAGGAATGGCAGGAGACGCTGAAACGGGTCGAAATGCAATCGGCAGGTAGCTTCTGAGGGCATTGGGGTGGTTTTCGAAGGGAGTTGGCCCAAACGCGAGCATAATTTCCTAAAAGGGTTTAGTTTTGGAGTAGGGTGTGTTCCCTGTCGCCATACCTGAGTAGGCCCCCCTTGACGGTGTTGCTGTGACGAACACTGCCCAACTCCGGCCATCTCGCGGGCTGCCCTTCTACGATATGCACCAACACGGCCAACTTCTCTCGAAATGCGACTACACGATCCATGTATCGCTCCACCTCCTGCTTGTCGATGCCCGAACGGGTCTCCCGCTTCGTGAACCGGTCCCTGATGGCGGCGTCCTGCCCTACCCGCTCGAACAACCACCTCTCTCCATCCACGGGCATGCGCGTGCGGTGATCCTTCAAAAAATTCCACCCGGGCCGCTCGTCGGTCGGGTTGTCGCGCAAACTGTCCCACGGCACGCTGGGGATGGGCTCGGCGGCCCTGCTGTTGCCAAACAACAACTCGTCCATCAACAACCGCCGACTCTCTGCCGCCAACCCGTGCACCATGCCGCGAAACTGCGCCATGCTGAACTGCAAACTCTTGTACAACAACTCCTCCCGGCCGACCCACTCGACGTGGCCGCGTGACGTCGTGTTGTAATGGATCTTCAAACCGTACGTCCGCAAATCCAACATCCACTGCATCGGGCTGTGGCTACCGCGCACCATGAACCGGTCCATCATCTCCTGCACGAACTGTAAACATCCTTTGCGCCGGCGTCGGGGCGGGTTGCTGCTGTCGTCGCTCTCGTACGCGCTGTCGCTGTCGAACTCGTCTCCATCATCCAATGGGCCCGACAACTCCAACGCCTGCTGCACGACCACGAACCGCGCCACCTTGATGACAGCCGACAAAACGGGCGGATACTGCTCGGGGCCCTTCCATCCGTCTCCCTTCACGCCTAAAACGGCCAACGCGCACACCATCGGGCTGTCGTACTCCTTGCGCGTGATCGACTGGCTCAACAATGCAATGCAAAACTCCAAACACGCCTTCTGGATGCTCGACAACGTCTGTGGCTCGCTGATGGCGTTGGCGGTGGGCTCGTCCGTGTGTGTCTCCATCTCTTCGATGGCTTCGTCGACGTCTGCCATGGTTTCGTCTTCTCCCTCTTCGACCTCCATCTGTTCTTCCTCTTCCTCCCCTTCGGCCTCGTCTCTTCCTACGCTTTTCTCAGCCGCCTTAACGAACGCCTCCCACGCCTCTCGCTGCCGGCGTGTGAGACGATATGCTGGGCTCTTCCACGCATGCTCCTGTTGTGTTTGTGCAAAAAACATCAATATCTGCTGCTACGGCCGCGTGTGGTCGCCGATCGACTTCTGGTCCATGTACGGCTGCAACGGCCGGAACCGCGTCTGGTGCTTCTCTGTCCGGATCGCCTCCAACCGCACGAACACACCGATGCGGTGGATGACGGACGCTTGACTGAACCGCGCCAAACCTTCCATCGCCGCCCACATCGCTGCCTCTACGGGCTCGGCCTGCTGCTCCTGCCTGGGGTCGGGGTCGGGGTCGGCTACGGGCTCTTCGATGCACGCCAACAGCTCTGGTCTCTCCATGCCCACCAAGTACGGCAACCACTGCGTCCGCTCCAGCCACGGATTCACCTCGTCTTTCTCGCCCTGCTGGATCGTGTTCTGCGCCCGTGTCTCCACGTTCGCCCACGCCCTGGCCATCTGCTCGCCCACCTGCGCCCACGCTGCGTCGCCATCGACGGGCACAACGTCCGGGCCACCGTCGCCGGGCTGATGGACTTCGAAATACTGCTTGCCATGGCCCTGGGCCAACAACCGCTGGCAATGCACGTTTTTCGAAAACTGCTTGATGCGGTCGTCTATGGCTTTCTGCTGTACCCGGGTTGGGCGTCCGCCTTTCTGTGCTGGTGACCACCCGTGAATGTCTCGCTAATGGTTCTTGATTACGCGTTCGCTCCGGAATATCTGGCGGCAACGATCGGGGTCCAATCTACACATTTTTCCATCCTGATACACGGGCAACTGCTGTATGGGCTCGATGACTTGGCTGGGCACGTTTAACTCGCTGGCGTACTCGCTCAAACCGGCCCAACTGCGGACCTCGTCTGCGATTAACTCGGCCTCTTTACGTTTGACGTGATGGCTGCGCTGCACATGGTTCTGAATCTGGCTGGGCAAAACACCGTGTCGGCACTCTCTGCACACGGCCAACGCGTACTCAGCCAAATGCTCAAAATGCTGACTTGCAACGCTGCTCTCTGCCATGGTCTTGATAATAATTAGAAGACAATTACGTCCATATGTTGTGCATCTTAATGTGTGATTATTCTAAGGCCTTAAAGTGTTCTCTTACGCGCGTCTTTGCTTCTTGCTGCGGCCTGCTGCATTACCTTCTTCGTCTGACACGTCGAACAAAGCTGGACGCTTTGTGCAGGGCAGGTACGCGCGGAATCCAAGGAAATTGTGCCACTCACGACTGACCATCCGATACTCAGCTCTTCTGGCCTCTATAGCTCCAGGAGCCTCCTCTAGTCCGCGTGCGTATATGGACCCCGCTATCCACGTCGTGTGGCTTGCCTGATCGTTCGATGACTTTGCTTCAATGCCATAGTCCCGCTTGAATCCACCACTTTTGAGATAAACGCGCGACATAGCAATGGCAACGTGTCTGTAGTAGGTGATATTCAGATGGGTCTGTAGATAAATTCGTGCCTCCTCTTTCAACGCATTGGACAGACGAGTACTAATCCAAGACGCATCGCCTTTCGACCACAGGAAAGGTGATTGAGAAGCTTTGGTTCCCAAAGCTAGTAGATTCAGACTTCTCCAAAATGGCAAAATGAACCACAGATAGTAAACCACAAGCTCGCTAACTTCTCTGGGAAGATAGCGGTGGATGATCTTGGTAGATCCAATAATGTTGTATCCCTTGTGGTACGCGGTAACTGTGCTGACCAGTCCACCCTCGATGAAAATGCTTCGATGGTGCCCGTTCACTGTATTGCAGTGACGCAAGCTGAGGATCTCTGTGCCACGAGCAGGTTGGCCTGCAGTGATGTGGACGAGGAGCAAGAGACGCTCGAGAAACAATTCAATCTTGGAGATGTACTTCTTCGCCGCCGTCACTTTCCAGAGAACTTTGGAATCTTTCTTGCGCAACTCTATAAACTCAGCTCGTAGCGCGTCAGCTTCTAAGACGCGATCGAGCATCCATCTCTTCCCTTCTGGCAAAACATCTTTGTTTCGGGGATCTTTGCAGAAGCTCCAGCCCTTAGCGCTTTCTGTCGGGTCGTCCTTCAAGTCGCGTAGTTCAAACGCAGGGATCACATCTTCTCGCTTTTCGTCGCCGTGGATTAGGAAGAGCTGCTCTAGCTCGGACTGTGCCAGCGCTACCTGGGTGGCAACGAATTTCTTGAAATCAGCTATGCTTAGCTCAAGCTGTTTGTATGTGAGCCGTTCGTGGTCGTCAGACCAGTAGATATAGCCCAGGCTTGTAGAGCTATTCCTGATCTTCTTGCCACACGCTCGTAACCGCAGCACCCAATTGAATGGTGACCGACTTCCATGGATCATGAAGCGCTCGCGCATCTCATCTAGCACGTCTGATGGATGCTCAATCTGACCCTCTTCTGCCATCAGGACTGACATCTGAATGACAAGCATCTGTGATATCTTAACAAAAGCAGACAGGTACGATGTGAAGGAAGATGCGTCTCGAAGGATTTTTTTCTCGGGTTCCACCCCCAATGCAGCAAGAAACCCTATTGCCGTGCTCTCGAAAAAGTCCCCTTTGAGCGTGTGGTCGAGTATGGAGATGCAGAAGTGGAGACAAGCTCGGTCGAGCCTGTCTTCCAATGATTGTTGCACAGCGTTAGGGCCATTCTTATCACCATCCCTTTTCTGTCGACTTTGCTTCAGCCCTACAAGCTCTACGCCAATAGCTATCATCTCATCGAGGTGTCCTAACTGGCGAGCAGTCAGACGGTGGGCCAGCTCGATAGAATTCTCGGGCTGCATAGTGCGGTATGCAAAACAGATCAGCCTTTTGAAGACTTGCTTGTAACTTCGATACGTCGAGTCGCGCAGTTTGATCATCAGCGGCCGGTCGAACGCTCGCCTGCGCTGGATGAAACTGTTGATGCGCGCTTGATCAAAGACGTTGACCTTATCGTCCCGTATGGAAGCATGCGCCTGCTCGACGACGCGGTCCAGGCTGTCCGAGAACTCAACGAGGAGAGGCTCTGTTGCTAGGTTGGCAGGGCTTGCGAGGCGGGCGACCTCGATGAACGAGTGTCCGTGAAGATACTTCGGCCAGCGCGTCATTTCTAGCCACGGTGAGACCTCAGTTGGCGCAGCGTTGTTTAGAATCCTTTCTTCAAAAGCTCTTGTTTCCTGGTCTCCCTGCTCTAGCGCCTCGTCAATCTGAGCGCGTATGTACTCTGCCTCAGGGAGCTTCGCGGCCATTGCCTGTCGTCGTAGTGTTTCTTCTTCCTCCCTGGCTTCAGCCGGCGAAACAACCGCAAAGTATTGACTTTTGCAGCCTTGCACAAAAAGACGCTGGCAAGATACCTTCTTCCAATTAGGTTCAATTAGTGCTTCGACCTTGGTTCGGCGACTTGGAGGCCGTCTGTGCTCCGCGTGCTGACTCTGGTGATGTCTCTCCATGGTGCGTGTTGCTAAGCAAGTGTAGTTGCACGTCAAGCAAGACCAGCCTTCGTGTATTGGGAGGTGCGGCAAAGCGAGCCATCCTGGTTGAGGAAGTTGGAACTCTGGTAAATCGGGGTCGGTTGGGCTTTTGAGCATGAGCTCTTCAACAAGCAGCAGCCTTGCTTTTTTTGACGCCTTGACTTCTGAATGATTGGCATGCCACTTTGTAAGATGTGTTAGGTAATGAGGAGGCTTGACGCCCATGCCGCATGGGATACATATCCATGTTTGGTAATCTGCAAGGTAATGGAAAAGATCCATAGCAACGCGTAAAGCAGACTCACTGTATTTGTCTGTCTTGTGGCCAACCGTGCAACTTTGCAGGCATTTAAAGCTGATAAACACTGGGATAAAAAGACGTGGCTGGTTGCAATTCCCCCTACGCGTCCGTGCCACAAGCTATCGTACTGTTAGGAAGAAACCGTGCGGCAGGCATAATCAGAAGCTGTGGGCATTGTCTTAGCAAAAGTCTAACACTGTTGCGCGCATGATTGCAGAGTTCGCAAACCAAGACTACCTCTGCGAGGAGTCTGTCTGTGCTGGATCGTACGCAGTAGGTCTCACACCCCGCTGCAGTTGCGTAGAGTTTTGGTGAGGCGAAGCGTTAGCGTTCGCACGGGACAGCTTCGCGCAAGCGAGCAAATCAGCGCTCAAGAAACTGGAATGAGGGCTGAGTAAGTTTAGCCATGTAGCTCTAGCAACCGTATCAACCCAACACAGCCGCCAGAACTGCTCCACTACCTCGGCTTGCATGGTCTGAGCCATCTGACGGAAATGCTCAATGACAATGGGCCGCCCGTTGAGATAAAAGATCTTCTTGTCCAGTGACCAGTATGCGTTGCCAGCATTGCCTTCGTTCAGCGCAGCGTGTTTGCTGTATGCTAGAAGACTAATCATCTCGCTCATCGGACTGTACGAGCCGTCGGCCAGATACTTCTTACGCATGTCCAAGAATCTATCCCGCTCGTCTTCCGTCTGCTCATCGCGTCCTGCTGCGGGAAGAAGCTTCTCGACTCCAAGCACCCGGACGCAATACACCATCCCCGCTAGCATGTAAGAGTAGTTCTTTGCAGTGCGCAAGCGTTTTGTCTCTGTGTCTATGCCTAGCACGGCGAGAAACTGCACCAATCCAGCTGACAACGTCTTGTTGCCATAGCTTGTAAGTATGAACGAACTCAGCGAGTCCAGCAGAACGCTGATCTGAGCAGCTCGATCACCGTTGTCGAGAGCGATCCACAGCCGAATCGCCAGCGCCTTCTGGTCCTCCTTCCAGCTGAACAATTCACGCGCATCCTTCATCGTGTCTGTCGGCTCTTTCTTACGCGGTCGGCGCTGCGGCACAACACTGTTGTTGCCGTCGCTATCAGCATTGTCGTCTTTGTCGCTGTCGTCGTACTCGCTCTCGGTGCCAGCGTCATCGCTGTTCGACTCCTCGCTGCTATGAACGACCCGATCTCTCTGCAATAGATACTTGTCGATTCGGCTCTCTTCGTCTGCGATGATGCGAAGATAGAAGCAGACAAATCGGACCATGTAGCCAGCGTACGTCGCCTAACTCTCGGGGTTCTGCAGTCGCGCCAGCGGTCGTTGATCAACGTCAGTCTGCCGCGCACTACGGAGCCATCGCCGTGTTTCCTGTGGAAGCGTTGCTAAGTCTTTGACGCATTTCTCAATCAACTGCTCTGTCAGCTGAGCGGCTGCCTGCAGTTTCACCTCATTGCGATCGGGCAACCGGGCTTGGTGTGCTAGATACACAAGATTCCGGCCTTTAAAGAACTCTAGCCACCCCGTTCGCTTGAACCAACCAGTCTTGTCGGTCTTTGCAGCGTTTTCCATGACTTGCATGTCTTCTTCCAGCTGTTTTCGCACCTCGTGCCATGCGTTGAGTTGTTGATCAACAGCTTGATTTTGATCTAGATTTTCCCCATTTCCAGCGGCACCAACTTCAACAATAAAATATTTTTGCAGCCCCCCGCTGCGAAAAAAGCTCTGTACTTTGACAGTGTTATAGAGCAAGCTTTTCTCTCCTTTCCATGCTTGCTGGTGATTTTTTTTGCAATGTATGCGCATTGTGTCCTTGTTAACGGTGACGAAGCGGCATGTCTTGCACTGCAGCGCGTCCAGCGGCTCTCCCAGCTCGTCAATCGGCTGCGCGGGCTCATCGGGAAGCTCTATCTTTGCTGGGCTGACTGTAGCGAAGCTACTAAAGTGCTCAACGATCTGTTTTCGAGTTGCAGCGGGCACGTTGTGATGCTGCAAGAGACGCGTGTTAAGATTAACAACGGCAGTGCAGTGCTCCTTACATACTAAGACGCTGTAATCTTTTAGAAAGCAAAGAAGGTTGTTGCAGTTGCTAGGCAGCTAAGAATTAAAGTAACGTACATGATTATTTAACTAGTGTCGTCTCTTATACGCTTCTCTAATATAGTAACGTACATGATTATTTAACTAGTGTCGTCTCTTATACGCTTCTCAAATATAGTAACGTTACACTAAACAACTATGAAGTATTTTTGCATCCCACCTGTTCGGAAGAAGCTCTGTACCCTGACTGAATTATACAACTGGCTCGTATCGCCTACCCAACCAAGTTGATGGTCTCGTTTACAGTGCATACGTATCTGGTCTTTGTTCACAGTAATAAACCCACATGCCCTACACTGTAGCCCAGCAAGTGGCTTACCAAGCTGTTCTATCGCCTGCGCAGGTTCTTCTGGCAACTTTATCTTGCATGGTTCTACTGGCTTAAGGCGGCTAAAACAGTTGACCACCTGTCTCCGTACTGAGGCAGGCACATTGTGGTACTGCGACATATGTCTGTCAAGGTTTATAACTGCGGTGTGATGTTGCTTGCATACAAAGACTCTGTAGTCTTGTAGAAAGCAAAATACTTCTGCGCAGTTACTTAACGATACTTGCGAGCCTCTTTTACGATTAAAGAGCGTAGTATCTGTGTCTCTGCTATCTTGACAAGCGGCTTTGCAGAGTTTTTGCATCTTGTGCTCCTGCTCTAGGGCTGCAAGGTCTGCTCGTAATGTATTAATCTTCTGCTGTATTGGACTTATGCTCTCATCTGAGTCGCGCCTCCGCTTCCGTGACTGCTCGTTTTCGCACGGAGCTAACGTCTCAGTCTGTAAAACTGTGCTTGCTTGAGGTAGCTCGCGTGTTTGTGCAGTTCTGTCAATAAACAGCGCATTATCCTGGGACGGCGTAAGCATTTGTGGCTCCACTGGAGCTTCCAGCGAGATGTGTTCTGTATAAGAGCTAAGATCGACTTGTAACGTGCTGTCTTTGGCGATGTCCAGAAACTGATGCCATACCTTGCTGATCTCAAGGTACTGTTCTACCAAATCAGGTTGCAGCTTAGCAGGATAGGCACGATCCAGAGCATACGCGCCTGCATGGGTGGCTGGATTATGCCCTGTCTGGAAAGAGAGAAGTCGTAACAGTCCATCGTGACCCCTTCGAGTGTGAGGGTCGAAAGGCTGGACAATGTCTGGAAGATGCTTTTTGCTGATAGCCACTGCAATCTGGCGATAAATTTGAAAACGGAGCAGTATTGGACATTCTGGTGTCGATTGCTGCAGGAGCTTTGAGCAGGCTGATGAGTTGAAACACGACAGAGGTGTATCGTACGCAGTGAACAAGTGAGGATTGGTTGGAACACTTGCGTTGACAAGGTTTAGTTGTCGGCTGAGGAAATCGCTGAAAGGCCTGATGTATGCGAGGTAAAGGAACAGACACCTC
>JAKJXN010000126.1:0-25336 GCA_022225945.1 Didymella pomorum | reverse complement strand
TTACATCATATAACCTAATTATATACAGTTGCTGTTCAGCCGCTGCGGGTGGTGTGGGTGCGAGGTGCCGCAGGAGGCTCTGCAGTAACAACACCACGCCGCGCAGCCACTGCACTATGTTTCTGCTTCTTTCTTAGTGCTGCAGACTGTGATGCCTTTCGCTTACCTCTTTAGGGCAATTGTAAAGCTTTTTAAGCATCGCGAGCTTGCTTCTTATGCTCTCTTTAAGCCTTGCGTTTAGCTGCTTCTTCGGCCTTCTTAGCTCTAACTCGCTCACGCTCTTCCTTCTCTCTCGCCTGCTGCTCACGCCTCTCCTAGGCAATCTTCTTATTGTATAGCTTATTAGCGTGCCTAAGCTTTGTTATCTCTGCTTTTCTAAGTTCTTCTGCCTTCTAGTTCTGTTGCTTTATCCTCTCATTAGTGCGTGCTTTCTCTACTCTGCTAGGAGAGTAGAACTCAGCTCCACTGTGATACTCCTTGCGAGGCTAGAACTGAAGAGCCTTGCTCTTATTCTTATGCTTCTTCTAAGTCTTAAGCACCTCCTTAAGGCCCTAATTCTTGTGGTAGAGGAGCTGATTTTGAATTAAGATGTAGTAGAGCGAGCAGGTGATCTTTTTTAGCTCCTTACTAGTCTTATCCTTTACTACTTTCTGCAACAGAGTCTCTATTTTAAGCCAATCCTTGCTAGAATAGACTGAAGATGAGCTTGTGCTGCCGTCAGAGGCCTTGGGCGAGTCCTTGGCAAAGCGTTAGAGGATGACGTTGGGCTGAAGGGGCGATATACCCGCTGCTTCAAAGGACCTGAGTATTAATTCCTGAGTAAACGTGCTAACCTAGGCCTTCTAGAATAGGTAGAAGAAGTTGCTCTTCTTAACTACTAATAGCGCTTAGCTGCTGTGAAGGTGTATTGTGAGCTCCTTTGAGTACGCAGATGACAGAGGCTTAAACATGACTTTGTTAAGCGGCTGCAGCGTATGGGTTAAATGAGGAGGAAGGATAGCTAGCAGTATCTTGTTCTGATTGCAGTAGTTGATAAAGTCTATTGTTATATAAGAGCTGTGGCTGTTAAGGATTAGGAGGCGGTACTTTCTTTAAGCTTTCTGCTTAGAGAAGCGATTAAAGACCTGTTTAAGCTAAGCAAGGCCTAACTTATTGTTAGTCTAGCCTGTAGGCGATGAGGAAACAAGCACAGAATGTATTCCTAGCTTAATTTCCTCTACCTAGCGTGATTAGATGGTGTTGTTGGCGGACTTGTAGAGGAGGCCTAGCGGCAGAGCTAATCTATTGCCGCACACACACGCTATAAGCGTCACCTAGGCGCAATTGCTATCTTAAAGTAATGCTCTGACCTCCTTCTTCTCCCACATACGCCTGCTAAACACATGCTTTGTTCTTAAGGTAATGCTAATTATAAAGCCCTTCTTATCTATATTGTACGTGTGCTCAGCGTTGACGTTATACTCAGCGATTTTACGCTAGAGTAACTTGAAGTATAGCTTATACTTGCTGTAGGAATTGGCGTTGTGGCGATTAGCGTCTATACCCGTTGAGTATTAAGAGATGAGATCGATGGAGTACTTGTTAATGAAGCGGGTAACCCAGCTCTCGCTGACTGGCTCCTGGGCGACTGCTAACGCGAAATTGGCGATCATCTCTCTTATAGGAGGTATATAATGAGCAGTAAGCTCCTTAATATACTTTACAAGCTCCTCCTCTTGTTGTTAGGTAAGCTTCTGTTGTGCAAGAATCTTCTCTTAATGTAGGCGCGTCTTACCCCTCTACGTGCGCGTTAATGTTAACCGCACAACACCATGCTTTTGTGCTACTCTAGTCTACGGGATTTTATCTTTAGATGCAAAAGCATTACACTCTGCAAGCGCTTCTTCTAATCCTATTGCGTTGTGTTGTTGTGTGGCTGTAATGATTATAGTGTTTTGGTGGTTCGGCGCATCACGCGAATCCGCGCATCACGCGCACAGACACGGTAGCTACAGCAACTAGCGAATGCAGCTTCACCCCTACGCGCCGCTACAACAACGTTTTCACAGGCGAGCTAACAGGGGCTCATAGTCCCACCTGCCACATACAGGAAGCGGGATTGGCTTTGTCGATCACCCTCTTGGCTCCAATAGACAGCTTTGGGCCAATCGTTGCGGGACGCTTATGTCCAAGTCCAATGATCTATACAGGCAGGTATACGACTGCTATCAGCTTAGGTAACAACTGAGACGGACATATACAACAACCAAAGTGTGCTTATCGTATTTATAACAGCAGTACTCTTCCAGAACGGTACCCAAATGCAACATGACAGCTGTGCACCGCAGTAAGGCTTGGTGCATAGTTAGCAGGTATCCATATCATCTCTACTGCGTCTACCGTCAATCACCGTTTCACGATAGAGATGGCCCTTGCAGACGCCTTGAGCAAGAACGCGGGTGAAGTCGAGGCCGTCAATGGAAGCAAGATCGTGCGGTTGTTTGTAAGCAAGCGCGACCCATTCCTAGAGAAGGCCATACTGTAGACGCGGCCCACACACTCGAGGGTGTGCAGCGGCTGTCCTGTCTTCGCATCCCACACCCGCACTGTCGCATCCTCTGAAGCTGATGCCAGTTGATTGCTGTCTGCTAAGAAGGCCACGCTGTTAACCCTGCTTATATAACCTTTAAGTGTGTGCAGTGGCTGTTCTGTCTTTTTATCTCACACCTGCACCATCCACACAATATCTCAGAAGATTACCTCGCTCCTGACTTCCCGCCATGTGACCTTGACCGTGCATGGAGTTTGCGACGACCCTTGTACCTTGTTGCAGGTAGAGGTGAGGAGGATGCAAAACGCGCTGTCGCGCTCGCCATTTTGGCAACAATGACGTATCGCGGATTGAAGTAGCACTTTGCCCCTCACTCAACGAATGCTTGAAACTCATTCGTATAGACTTAATTCGCTGGATAGCACGCTTTACTGATCGATTTAAAGCAATTGTCCAGGTGGCGGCTCCTTCGTTTGTAGCGAAAGCCTCCAAGTAGTGCCGTCTGCATACCCAACTCTGTTTCTACAGCAGCAAGTACTCCCTCCTTAAGTGTCCGCAATTTACAAATCTTTTTCTTGAGAATGGTCTCCATATCCCGCCAACCCCTACCCAGAGCCTCGTAAAGGTCCATATCCGTCAAGTAGAAATCTAAGATAGTGGCAAGCAGCTTCCGGACAAAGTCAGTCATGCTACCACCTTCGTATAATGCTGCCCAGGCCGCCCGATAAATTCCTGACTTGAGTGTTTATATCGCGTCCGGGATTTCGATCTCCTCAGCCATGGCTGCTGCGTATATCTCCCTGTAGTGCGGCGCCCACCAGCACGGATAAGGAGGACGCTCCAGAAAGTCTGGTAGCCAGTCTCGGCGAAGAAACGCAGGGACGAATGCCGGGCCTACACTACGTGGAAATGCAATAGAACCATACCAATCGAGAATGTCCGTGACATTGCCAGACTCGTCAACCAGAATGTTCTGGAGAGCCAGGTCCCTGTGTTGCGACACGAAACCATCGGCTGGGTCAGGGCTCATGGCAGGATGCGAGAAGATGATGTCGATGATCCTCTGGAAGCCAACACCGACGAGATATGACTAATCGTCCTCGGCCCTATCCTCGTCAGTCCAATCGTAATCTCTATCGCGGCACTGTTGAATGTACTCAGCCGCAGGGCCAAGGGGCCACGCTTCTCTGCTCCGGGAAAGTTATCTGGATTTGCCCACTTGTAGTATTCCCGGACCGGAAGTGTACGGACGGATATTGGTAAGAATTTCGATCTTGTCGTGGAGACTAGAGCCCGGTATGCCAATGCCTTCAAACTGTGGTATCGCGTTCAGCCCAGTCATAACCTTGGCCAGTGAGCGCAAGAAGGTGACGCGTTTTGGTTCCGTTGGAAGCGAGGTCACGTCTGCGGTGAGATGGTTCCAGTCTACGTTCGGCTTGTACCAGACCGATGTTGCAGATCGGCCTAGTAATTTGTTGGTGATGATGTATGGAAAGCCGGACTCACTGTTGACAGTTGCACTGTAAGCTATTGTCCTGGGAGACGGGATGTTTGTACAACAAGCGCTTACCTCCAGCGTCTCAACTTCTCGGGTAAGCATGTGCTCGTCTTCGGCTGTCCAGCGCTCGGGCGTACCATGGCCTGGAGTCTTGAGCACGAAGCCCTTGAAGGTTCAAGTTGAAGCATCTCTTTTTTGCTCCATCTTAACTATTTCACTCGTTGAGTCTGGGTGGAAAGCTCGCAGCATGACCACGAAGTTGTAGAAGCCTCTTGTGTAGCCGGTAGTGAATACAGGCCATCTCGAACGCGCTTCGACGGCGTATTTGAAGCACTGTTTTAGCGTGTCCTTGGGGATGGCCTTAATAGTATTCCATTGGCAACGACGATCTTTTCTTTTGTCTGCTGCTGGAGTCTCGCTATCGTCTTCTGTAGCAATCTTTTGCTTTGCGCGATTCTTGAAGTTTTTTGTTACCTTGGACTTGAGATCTTGGAAAGCTTGGCGGAGTCCAGAGCCTGCCTGGTGATGTGTACTGTTCACTTCCCGTGAAGAGGTTTGAAATTGCCTTTATAGATCTTGGTAAGAGTTGAACATGACTGATACTGAAGTGACAAGTAGGGCGATGCCAATCCGAGGGGAGGGAGAGAGGGAGTTCAGATCACGCTTGCGATCTTGTCGAAGATAGCAGAAAACAGAGGCTACGATGGGTCGCAGCTTCAACGTAATTTGTTGCTACATTTTCAGAGGAACTGTGAGAATAGAGGAAAAGCATTCAGATAAATCTCTCTGGGGTCGACATTGAGCCGTAGTGTTTGACATGCATCCTTTGTCTTATTGTCTGACAGTGCCTCAGACAGACCGTTCGTGAATGTTGCATGTGCCAGATCAAATTCCGCCCGTTTAAAGATGATACCTGAAGCTGAGCATCTCCTAGTCTCTAATTTGTCAAATTATTTAGCCTGCACTTCAACCTTAGCTACCCTTATACTCTGATCTGTCTTATTAGCAGTCTCACCTCCTAATACACTAGCAGATCTAGTACTGCCCTTAACGCTCTCCTCCGTTTCTCTCTATGCATTTTTCTACTGCAGGATGTGTGGGTGGTGGCAATCAGCCAGCGTAAAGCCGGTCTCGATTGTTGCCGTTCGGTTGGAGAGGTAGTTTGATATTAATTTGTGTTCATTTAGACGATTCAAATGGTATGCAGTCTGCATTGACTTCCTTTGCTTTGTAGGGAGGTAAATGGAAAGTGATGGCGCTGGCGCAAGTATCACCAATCGAAACGTTTTCCAATATCTGATGACAGTGGCACAATTAGATACTCCGAACGAGACTGGTGTGTTTGGGTGTTGCAATGCATGTCAGATTCGCATCAGGCAGGCGCGCTACGAAATACGTCATAGGTTCCCTTATCAATCTTCCCTTCCCCAAGAGCAGCTTTGTTACACTGACGATAGACAAGCAAAACACTAAATCGACATGCTATACACTAATATTGTCTTCTGTGTGCAAGCCCTCCTCCTCTCCCCCTTGATCTTCGCGCAAGGCACTCAACACATTCTCACCGCCGAACCACGACTCCGCAAAGCGACCCTCAACGACTCAGACGACATCGCGACCATTGTGATGGCCGCCTTCGAGCCCATGCCAGACTGGCAGTACTTCCGCCAATTTCGTCACGAATTCCCTGAAGGACATCGGGAATGCGTGCGCTACGGCGTGACGCAGATGCTCACCAATGCAAACGCGAACACAGAAGTTATTGAAGCACCAGACGGCAGTGCGATACCGCTTGTTGCGATGGCTACGTGGTCGAAACATCAGATTCCGTCCTTGCTGTTCGTCTTGATGCGCGACGCTCCTAGTAAGTGCATCAGCAAGAATTCAAGGTGAGGATAAGGTTGACGAGGAACAGAGGGCTGCTATCAGAGCCTAAACTTTACGCGTGCGCTAGACTACATACGCCAGTTTGATGCTGCGGAGCACAAGTATGTCTTCGATGTCTTTGGCGAGACGCAGGTCTACCTTTATGAGCTGGCTACGCACCCATACTATCAGCTAAGGGGTGCTGGTACGCGATTGATTGAGAGAGGAATTGAGAGGGGAAGACGGGAGGGTGTGAATGTTACGTTGATCGCGCAGCCTAGGGCGGAAGGGTTTTACTTCAAGAAGGGATTTAAGGAGATGCGAAACATAAGCGTTGAATCCGTCGATGGAGATCAGACCTTCGGGTACAATGTCATGGCGTATGACTTTGACAGAAACATGTCTACCTAAATGAGAATGATGAAGCTCGTAAGCACTCAGGTATCACCTCGACTTTTGCATCCCGTCTCGTGAGAATATATCTCTGAACACCAAATGTACCATTTGTATACTCTTGCCAGCTTCGAATTACATGGGAAGCTGTGCTAACTTATTTGAGACTCACTCTCCACTGACTTCATCCTTGTGCATCCTCTCAAGATGATCTATCATCTTGTCCTTCCTCGGAAACGACCCTTGATCCCCGGTCTTGCTCCGCTCACATCCGCTGACTGGGCACCAATATTGCGCTCTTTTTCATTGCCGAAGCCATCGTGACAAGACACATGGTGACGCTTCAGTTCTGCCGCTCGACCAAAGGTCTTGCCGGTGCAAGCTGGTAAAGGGCATTCGTACCGCTCGTTGTCACCGTCGTTGTTGATGATCAAGAGACCCAGGATGACGCGCTTAGGACTGGGGTCAGATCTGCGCGTCACGCCAGAGGAATGACGAGGCATCTTGGACTGTCGCAGATTGGATCGACGCTTCGACACTCGGTTTGGCACTAAGACATGCTGCGTTGGCTTGGGTTCGACCAGTGTAGGTGGTGCCATCTGCAGCGGACCCACAGAGTATGCAGAGCTGTAGTCGCACGAGTCAGCCGGTATCCGAAGAGCAAATTACGAGTTTGACCAGGGCATTTAATCCAAGCAAGAGACCGGTTGAAAATAGGGATGGCCGACGGAGATAAGGACGTTTCGCGTTCACTTCGGAAGACCAGCAAAGGAAAGACGCACTTACTCTGCGGATTGCAACCATGGGCTCCTGGGATATTGAAACCGGATGATGAAATTTCCGGAGTACCAGTCGAATAGCACACCAAAGTTCAGGGGAGAGTCACATATCAAAGAATCCTTGGCTCCTGGGAATTCCTAAGCCACACCCGCATCAGCAAAATGTTTGTAATGTTCATTGCGAGTTCTCGTACCTTCACGCATTAGTCGCAATCTGCAGCAGCGAAAGCAACTCACCTGTCTAGCGCAAGCGATTCGTTGCAGTCCGGAGTCCAGGGCTACAACACTGCGCATACTCACTCTTCGAAGAAGTTGTTCGCGTCGCTGGGGTTCAGTCCGTTGCCATACGGCAACATCAATGCCTGGTTGTACGTTGGCGTACATGAAAGCGTGGTCCAGGTTGCTGTTCGCTTGACTTAGCCTTGTCCACTGCTGGTGACGGTGTCACGTACGATCGTTCAATTTACCACCGAAATCGAGGAAGGGCGCTGATACATCGAACGATGTATCATCTTGGAAGAATCGAGAAAGATCGTACTGAAGAGAGCTCATACTGGAAGCGTAATACGAAGTCTAGTGGAACGAGATGTTGGAAAGCTTATAAATATTGAAGATATCATCAGGCTGGGAGATAACAGGTGAGGTGACGTGTCCTACTGTGCCCTACGTGCAAGTCTGCACAGTGGGACACATAGAGCTGACCAGTCGGATTGTGATAAACCACAGTGCCCTACTGCTGCGGGTGGTGTGGCTCAATGAGGTTTTGTGGGACATTCGACTGCACAGCCGCCAAACATCAGCCTTCCAGTCAACCTTACTAGCAGTCTTCTGCGGCATCTGCGGCATCGAGCCCACCGTATTCAATTCCCCAGATGTACGCTCCATAGTATTTTCCGTAATTGGTCAACCATACGGCTCTGAAGCCTTTCACAGCAGCCTGCAAGCTTTCGAGGAGCTGTTCAGCCTTCCTTTCCTCCTCTGCGTATGACGATGGGAAGTACTTGGCTCTAATCACGCTTAACCAGAACGTCGTCTCAGCAGTAGCCATGAGCCCAAGACCAGCGTAGACGGTGTAGCGTACTGCTGGGCGTGCTTCTCTGATCTGAGACCATAAGTTCAGCGACGGCGGTTTCTCCTGAGGCGGATCGACTTTGTGCGAGAGGTGTCTCCTGAATAGAGCAGTGATTTGCGCGCTCGGATTCATGAGGCTGTGCAATTGGCGACTTGGAAAAGGTGAGACTCGTGGCGCTGATACCAGCCTCTGCACTGTTGAAGTGTGCATGACTTCTGCAGAGCTGATTGAAAATGGTCGAGAACGAAAGAGATCTGACTGTGACACTGGAGAACTTACCTAACAGCACTCACCTTCTTTTCCTATATAGACATGTACACCTCGCAATTCGCTGCCTGATGTTCGATGTGGTTGTTGCAGTCAGCAGCCAAGCTTCATCGTCCCTTTCCGGATGAAAACTGCGGAGGCGCAATCTCCGCTAGCCTTGCCAACGGGCGAGGGGTGCTCATGTGCGCCGGTGACGTCTGCTCTGCAACAGGACAAAGCTGGACAAACACATGGCGTGGGCGCGGCGGCTGCTCGTGGCCAGTGGTCACATGGAGGGCATCGATGGCAGAGACGTGTTTCGAGAGACAGCAGCCTCTAGATTTCGTTCCCTGTTTCTGGCTCGTTGCGTGGGGAAGGAGCGGACAGGGATACCGCGGCATGGCTGATATCCACATCGTTTGTTGACGACCCACCCTTTTGCATGCATCACTCAGGAACGCAAAGCAAACTCCACGCGCGCCTTGGGGCTGCGAGCGCTCAACCCTCGACACACCTACCACCTGTTTTGTGCGCTGCTTTTAGACCTACGCCTGTTTCCTCGAATACTATGCCCAGCACCACCGCCCCTGACGAAGCGCATCCAATATCAACTATAAGCGCCCAAACCTTGTTACTGCCCAGTTAGCCCCGCGTAACACAACAGCACGCATGTCTACCAGCAGCGCGGGCTGCATTCCTGAGCCGCGCTGTTGCTGTGGTAGCAGCGACTGTGCCTTCCTCGCCCATAATGGCCGTCTGCTCGAGGGCCTCGAACGAGACGTCTCCAAAGCTGCACAGCTCGGTCAAGTATGTCCACAATCGCATGCTCGCCGCCCTGCTGTCCCCGCCTGGCTGCTGCTCCATTGAGCGGCTACCCTCACCTTCGCGCCATGCCGCTGACCTTTGCCCTGCAGGCCCTGCTCGTCCGCCATGAAGCCTACGTTGCCGACTCGGAGCGCGAGCGCCGGCAGATGATGGCCAACATCGAGCGCCTGGAGAGCGAGAAGCTGGAACTCGAAGCCAAGAACGCGCGCACGATCAAAGAAAACCGGAATCTTCTGGACCAGCTCGAACAGCTGAACGAGTCAGTCTGCAGCTCAGACGCCCAGATCCAGGCGTTACAGGACACGCTGCGCTCAACCGAGGACGAACTGCAACGACTTGCTTCTCTGGCAGCACGCACACAGCTACTGGAAGCACAGCTATTCGATCTCGAACGAGAGCAGTCGCGGCTGCAGCACAATCTAGACACCAAGACAATCGAGGAGCGCACGGCCATTCAACGCTGGCAAAAGGCCGAACGAACGCTTGGCGATCTGCAGGATCAGATCGACCGCATCGAACGGGAGGCTCGCGAAGAAAGGGACCGCCATGTTGAAGTCGTTGCACGTATGGAGCGAAGGATGGCAGTGGAGGGCGAGCTGGGCGCAGCGGCAGCACGTCTCAAGGCGAAAGCTGGGCATGAGAAGGGTGGCAGTACTGTTGTCTCCCACTTCGTCAAGGACATACTGCTGGACAATGCAAATCTACAACACGGCATCTTGGAACTACGGGAAATGCTGGTCAACTCCAACGAGGAGGTTGAACGGTTACGGGACCAGCTCAGGATACACCAGCCTGTCTCGACATCGCCAACTCAAGAGGTCCCCGGAACAACACTCGATAAGGAGATCGACATTGAGACTGAGATTGTCGAGCCA
This sequence comes from Didymella pomorum, assembly GCA_022225945.1. Taxonomy (NCBI): domain Eukaryota; kingdom Fungi; phylum Ascomycota; class Dothideomycetes; order Pleosporales; family Didymellaceae; genus Didymella; species Didymella pomorum. Next base: position 15,252 of record JAKJXN010000126.1, on the reverse strand, counting down.
GTCGGAGGCCAGGAGCTGCATATCCATCACCACTACCACGGCTCGAAGCCTAGCAAGAACCTGCCGAAGATTACAGCGCAGAGGAGACACAACAAGAAGAAGCGCTTCAGCCTTACTTCTGGCCATTTTGATCCTGCTCCGTCTTTGAAGAGGAACTCGACTGCCACCATATTGTCTCAGACTTCTGTCACTGTGCCCAACTCGCACCGCTGGTCACAAGCAACGACACTTGCCCCAGGTTCCCTGCCTGGCTCGCCGGTGTCTGACTCCCACCGTGGCTCCATGTATGACCGCGTTTTCAGCGACGCAGCCTACGACTCCTCAAGGCCTACGAGCCCCCCTGACTCTGTTGACCTACGTTCTCCCATGTATGCCCCTACCAAATCGAACGACTTCCCCTTCGACTCCGACGCTGCCTCTCATCGCCACCGGAGGAGCAGATCTCGAAGTTTGAAGCCACCAGCGGTGCTGTCGACAATTCGCAGCTCTAGTAGCCCGATCGCCATGACCACTAAGAGTGCGGCTCATGCTGAGATTTCTGCCGCCAACAGCCCAGCGAACTCATATATTAACAACGCCTTCGCACTTTCCACAAGTCATCCCGAACCTCAGGCCGCGATACCAGAAGAAAACGAAGACTCGTCAGTCTTCTCTTCTGAGAACGCTTTTGTACTGTCACCAGACGAACCCGAAGACGACCATGACCTATTATCACCTATCAGGCATACACGCCCTGCGTTACGACGCCACGCATCTCACGAATCGCTCATATCAATTTCCGGAATGGACATACATACCTTACAGTCTCGACCTGCACAACTTCTAATGTCAAATCAATCACGATTCTCGACACCCAAAGGCTCTGGTTCAGTAGATCCAGAATTGACTCCATGGACTGCTACTGCTCACGGCAGTCTCTCACAAGCTAGAGCAGACAACCTCGACAGTCGATCTTTCCTATACTCTACTATTGCGAACCAGAAGCGCAGCTCACGTAAGAGCGATGTGCCACCTGCAGGCAAGAGCTCTGGAGGGTGGTTCTTTGGCAAGTGGGGCGCCACACCAACTTCGACCTCGACGACACCTGCCGCATCACCATCTGTTCGACCTACGTCATCTGACTCCCGTCAGACACAATCCTCAGCAGAGACAGCTCAGGCAGCGACACCCGAGCCCACAATCACAAAGAAGGCAGCTGCTGTTAGGCCTGCGAAGCCAAAGCTGAGGCCTAGTGGAGTCAATCAGAACGGTCCTATTTGGGGCTTCTTCGACAGCATACCCGAGACGCCAACCAAGGTGGTGGTTGTCGACTATGACGCTGAGGCTCTGGGCGAGGCACTAAATGACCGTAGTCCACCTCGCGCATCGACTGAAGTCTGAGCATGGCCGGCGAGCCTGTGTATGACCTTCGTTCATAATTTCTTGGATACCTAACTTATAGCTAACTCTTACCATCTTTAATCATCTATCTCCTTGTGTCAGATAATAGAAAGCGCGTCATCTCTTGGATAGAAGAATGAGTGTATGGAAGCAGAAGCAGTCCTGTAATGGCAGAGGACTTTATATATACCCCCCATACCGTACGGTAGTCTCATATGTATCGAAAGCATAGTAGCAGCGCAGCGGCAAATATCATATTTTGGAACAGCAAAAGTACTCTTTATCCGTCTAGATGCACCAGTTGCCCAACATGTGTGAGGATCGCTTCGACTAAGAAGAGAACGCAGGCGTCATGCGGCAGAGCTGGAAACGGAACCTCACGGCTCACAAAGAGCGACCGCCATGAAGGTGCAGCAAGCGCCAGCCCGCCGATAAGGATACTGAAAACAAGACAGGCTACAACGCTTCGTTCACAAACAAAACACAAGGAAAGCCGAGGGTCACTACTCCCCAACATGACAATGAAAATGCATCTCGAGAGTTCACTGCGCCTTCGGAAGGTTTGCTACAAGTTGACCGTGGCTCTTGAGAGATCACCGGGCTCTCAAGAAGGTGCCGCGCAGGAGTAAGGACATGGGCTGCGCAAAGCATCGCAGATCGAGAGGTATCGGCCGCCATTCGTCGTCATACAGATATTCTCGGTTCGCGATGGCTTTGCCGAAGGCTTCTGTTCTCGCTAGGTCTGACGCCGACCCCATCTGGAGCGCAGACGTCTTGAGCTTGGCCTCCGCTTGCCATACGCCGTCGAGAAATCTGCTCGCACCTGTCATGGGCTGATTTGGGTCCCACTATGAGCAACGTGCCTCGACGGCAATTCTTGCGTCTTCCTGCTGCGCACCACGGAGACTAGCAATCCAGTCGTCCTCGTTGCCCCGGCGGACAACGTCATATTGATCGCGGTATGCGCGGCAATCGAGTCCTTTGTTGACATAGGAATAGTCGATATCTATCACGAAGCATCCGGAGTCATCCTCGTCATCATCGTCGACAAGATGACAAGCGTACTCGGCGAACGCGTTCGTGTCGTCGTCCATAAGGAAGTTCTGACTGAAGATGATGTTGGCTGGGGCGTCTCTTCATCCATGATCATGACACTTGCCCCTGTATCCGCAAGAGCGTATTGTAACTGGTCATTCAGTAGCCCTCGGAATGTCGGACCAGAGCCTCCAAGGTAGCATAGTTTATTCCTGAATCCAGCGACCGCACGCTTGACCATGTGTGCGGTATAGTGGGTGAGAGTCTTCGTGAGTCTCAGGAACTTGTACCCAAGTATGACCTGATATTCACAATTCGGAAGCAGATGTAACACCTCTTCGTGTTCTTTACCCTCTTTCAGGAACTGGAATGGGGTCTTCTCGGTCCCGGTAGTAGTGACCCTTGTGCCGTACCCCATCTTGAGCTGCTCCGTTTTGCTGTGGTCGATGACCAGCCCTTCCTGTCTCATGGCAAACTCTTCATCCATGAAGTTGAATCTCGCCCCGTTATCTGGCAATGCATCAGCCTCCAGATTCCCTGTAAGAAAACCGGGGATCCTCGTCGACGTCTGACTCGCCGGCGCTTTACTGACGCGGCGGATGGCGGCCTCGACACGTCTCAGCGAGCTGGAGTCCTCTGTCTAGGGCTGCTTGGAGGCGTTTAGTTTCGTAGCCTTTGAAATGACCTTGTCGTATTCGATGAGCTTGTCTTTGATCTGACTGAGAAGACTGGCACGGTCTGGAGTGGATGCATTATCCGCTTCTTCAGTTGGACGCTTTCTGACGCTTCCTCCATCACCATCGGTTTCAATGAGCTCTTTTACAAGGTCACTGATCTGGTTCTGCATGTTGAGTATGATTCTCGGGTGCAGACAGCTTTATAAGCGATACGTGCTGAACGAAGGATCACTCGACTGAAATGCCGCTTGAAGAGAGCGTTCTCTCGAATAATCGCGGAAAGTCATTAAAGTACTGTCCTGGACTTCTCGAGCTGCTGCGAGCAAGTGTCAGCGCCTCTCATATTGGGCAAATACTGCGCATAGAACGGGTCCCTTGTGGCTGTCAGGGTGCTTAACGATACCGGTACAACCGCTTCTGGTAGTGACATGTTTCCGCATTGCATGTAAGCCTTCCAGTCTTTGGCAGCGGTTGGATGGCGGGGCGCTGAGCCCCACGGAGGCCCTCCAAGGTCACAGCCTGCTCGCCCTGTTCAGGCCCCGCGACAACCTGATTCCTCTTTCACCATCGCAAAACCCACTGCAAGCCCCAAGATGACTGGTATGTGGACGCACATAGAGAATGGACGTCGTCGTGATGGGTACACAGCGTTGGCAGAGTGGGTGAGCCGCGGTCCAGATAACGAACCCTTCGTCTTCCGCGGCTTCAAGCGCCTAGCGGCCAGGAACACACTGCACAAGCAAGCCCGATTGATTGTACTCGAAAAAAAGCTAGATGACCTTGACGACATGGCTTGGTTGAGTAAATATCCCGAGATCCAACAATCCTCCAGGCGACGAGAGACGCTCACGCAGAACGCCGCATGTAACCAGCGTGTGGACAAGCTGGATGAGCTGGACAATTTGCTCAAAGATTACTGTATGTCCTTCGAGGACCCACGGCTTCTGGAACATGGACTCACGCGCTCGGATGATACCTTGATGCAACAGAGCCAGATAGCTGCAATGCCTCAGCCAAGATATCGGCCGCTTGACACGATGCGTGACTTTCCGGATGGAGCTGGGGCTCGCAGCGAGACCAAACAACCTTCGTCCCTCATTGCAGGATAAGCAAGGTTGTTCTTGGCTGACGAAGACGATCTTGTCGCGCTTGCCAAATCTGCCGAGGAGGACCATCTCTCGAGGTTTCTGCAAGACCACTGGCTCCTCAGGCATCGCCGGACATCTGATGCCTACGATCGAACGATTGTCTTCAGGAACTCGAACATTGTCCGGACTGTGACTGCCTTGGATCTACTTCTTGCTGCGGTTTTTTGATCGGCGCAATCGTCAATCTATACCTCGTCACCAGACCGTCCGCAAAGTTGGGACTTGTGGCAATGTACACGGTACTGTTTGCATCAAGCGTAGCGATTTGCACGAACGCAAGACGAGAAGAGGTGTTCGCGGCTACAGCTGCATATGCAGCAGCTCTCGTTGTTCTTGTCAGCGGCGACCTGGGAGGTACCAGACTGGAGCAGTGCTTCGAGGAGCTCGAGAACGGCATAATGCGTAGTGCAGTATGCCCAAGCTAAAGTCCGCTGAATTGTCTTGCGAGCGATAAATTTGATCAGCAATCAAAGAGATGACTTGCACTGATCAGGCCGATCTAAGGGTCGCAGGACGCGGGCCGCAAGTGCAGTGGCTTTGCGAAAATTCACGGGCTATGTGAACAATGTTCCAGGCATGTATTGAGTGATCGAGGGCGACAGAACATGGTCAGTCACCCACACGCGAAAGTGATGTGCTTTGCTGACTAAGCGACCCACCCCACCTGGGCATGCGTACCTGTCCTGGAAGCTCTCCTTACGCTATACACTGGCGACGCTCTACACAGCAACCCTTACTGTCATGTTGTTTTCAATTGTCAAATAGAAGCGCTATTCTCCCCTTCACGTTTCCGGCCTCGAGCTTTTTCAATACGCGGGGGAAATCTGCCAGCTTTCCATCACCAACTATTGGGTCTAGGATGCCTTGGGCTATCAAGTCCAACGCTTCCTTGAGATCTCTTGTCTGGCCGCCGTATGAGAAGACAATGTCAAGTCGCTTGCGTATCCCAATCTTCATGTATACGGTATTCTCGTGGTTCAGAGTACCCACGCACAGAAGTCTACCAGCTTGACGGACTGTCTTCATGTCAGAAAAGCCCCGGGAGCGGATTGCAATGCATACATACCTATGTGCTGAGCGTCACTGAATGTTTGCGCGGTGCCAACGAAGTCTGCGACCACTGAGATCTTGCCGGACCAGTCGTTCTCCTCGACCCACTCTCTGATATTCTTGCCAACGGGGACGATGTCCGCCTTATCCACGCCTATCTTCACCGCGTCGTCTAGGTTGTCTTGTTTGACGTCGCTCACGAAGACTCTGGCACCAATGGCTCTGATCACCTGGAGCGCATTGAATCCAAGACCTCCCAACCCGAACAAGAAGACAGTATCTTTCTGCACGATCTTTCCGCGACGATGGATGGCGTGATAGGCCGTCGTGACCGCATCGGTAGCCACCGCGGCCTGGCTGGGTGTGACACCCGCTGGTACGTGAACGGCACCCCGAACATCGATGACGCAGTATGATGCGTAGAATCCGTCGTTTCCGATACCCGAACGGTGTGCTTTCGTGCACAGCTGGGCCAGGTCTGCACCGCACTCTTCGCAATCTGCTTCTCCACAACCGGGCACTGCGAGCAGTGCGATAAGATCCCCAATGTTGAAGCCGGCATCTGAAGAAACTCCTGAGCCAAGCTTTACGATGCGGCCGCAACCTTCGTGACCGAGAGTGAACTGATCCTGGAACCAAGCAGGCTGATTCTCATTGGTAAGCAAATTGTGGTCTGATCGACACACGCCGGCTGCTATGAGCTTGACGAGCAATCCAGTTGAGTGAGGTTGCGGAACTGGAACCTCTTCCCATACCTGGTCATGTCAGCTATCAAGTCCCTTGTAGTGTAGTCGTTCTGTGGGCATCAAAATTCTTGGAAGGTCGATTTGCTCCAAGTTCGAGAGACATGTCGGTCTGACTCACTGGTTCCATGTTGCCTCTATGCTTCCGCCATGCCCACATAGTCGATGGAATTCTCTCTTGTCTCAAGCTCATTCTTGTAATATCACCTAAATGGATGTCTGTCTCTGTCGAGCACGGGCTAGTTTATGGTCATTTATCGTTCATTAGACACACGTAACAAAAAGCAATCGACCTAGACCATAATCAGACTACCGAGGATGGGAATGCGGGGTCCCGGGAAGGACGCGTGATACAGTATGTTGGGGTATCGTTCTTGAACAGACCGAAAGCATGTGAGGCCAACTTGAAGATTACAATAGCTCGAGGTACACACGAGTACATGAAACAGTATTGGAACGAGATCCGTGTGCGCACACTGGGCTCGATTGATTACAGTGAGATTGCTAACACGTCTAAAGATAACCATCAAGCTTCGCAACCTTATCCTCCCTATTTGGCCCCTTCCCCTGTGCCTCCTCGGCGATCTCGACGTACCAGGACAGATCCGCATCATCCTTCATCTCGAACTCAGTGAATCCATTGCCCATGAACCTCCAAGGGTTCGCTGTTCGATACGTAATGTCGAAGTCTTCGCCACGAATTTCGGTGATCAGCTTGTTGAACAATTGCGCTGAGCCTCCAAACAGTGCTGTCACTCTACCACCTACGCGACCACGCTTGTACCATGATGAGCAGCCTCCACTCCAGACGAGTGTCTTGTGAACTTCGTCCTGATACTTCATGAACGCATCGACCTTGTCTCGTCGAGGCGTGAAGCACTTGATATCTTCATGCGCCATCTTCTTGATCCACTTGACGAAGTAGTCGCCTGTCCAGTTCAGAGACTCAACTAGCGAGCCGTGACCACCCAAGCAGTTCGGGCCCATGTATATCAGGTAGTTAGGGAAGTCTGGCGTCATCACTGAGACGTATGACTCTGGGTCTTCGGCCCACTTCTCGCGCAGATTAATGCTTTTCTGGCCGATCAGGGGGTACCGCGGGCGATGAGAGACGTCAAAGCCGGTTGCGCAGACGATGACATCGCACTCGAAGTGCTTCCCATCTGCGGTTGTGATTCCAGTCTCTGTGATCTCTGTTGTCGGACTGTTGGTGCAATCGCAATTGTCTCGCAAGAATGACTCGAGATACCCAGGCCCAGGCGTGATTCTCCTGCAGCCGAGCTCCCACTTTGGGATCAGCATGTCGCAGAGTCGCCTATCGTAGCCCAGCTTCTCTGCCATCTGGGCACTGGCCGCCTTCATGCCCCTGTCGTTGTTTTCGCCCTTGAGGAAGATGTAGAAAGACTTGTTTGTTCTTGAGACGATGCCCTTGCGGTATTCCTGATGTTGCGCTGGATCTCTGAACTTCTCCTTCTCTGCATCTGTGTAAGCCGGATTCGGGTCGTCGACCTCACGACCCATGTGCTTAGATGGAGGGGCTCGATAGTACACCCAGGCGCCACCTCGGATAAAGTTTTGCACTGTTGTCCCAGGAAGTTTAGCCATCTGTGGTACGATTTGGATACCACTTGAGCCGTTTCCGATCACGGCAATGCGCTTGTTTGAGTAATCGTAGCTGTGGTCCCATCTCGCGGAATGTGTGATATGGCCCTTAAATTTCTCGAAACCAGGGATCTTGGGCCAGTTCTCATGTCTGCGTGTTTATCAGTAAGTCTGTCCGAGATCTTCAATCACGCTCGGACTCACACAAGTACACCTTGCCCTGAGACCAATACATGACACCACTCCTTCCTCTTCTCCTCTGTGCGTGTGTTCTCAACCTCAACTTCCCACATACCCTTATAGTCGTGCCACTGCGCCCCGACGACCTTGGTGTTCAGTTGCAGATCACGATCCAGGTTCCACTTCTTTGTTGTCTTCTTGAAGTACTCCAAGATCTCAGCGCCACTTGCGTAAAACCTTGTCCAGTCAGGGTTTGGATCGAAAGGAAACGCGTAGATGTGTGCTGGTACATCACATTGAACACCCGGGTAGTTGTTAACTAGCCAGGTCCCACCGACTTCGTGATGTGCTTCGAATATCGTGTGGTCAACAATGCCTTGCATTTCCGGGAAGCGATGCTGGAATTTGTGCGCCATCAGCAGACCACTGAAGCCTGCACCAATAGTGAAGACCTTAATCTTGCGAGATGTGTAGGCAAATTCTTTCGCAAGCTTGAACGGGTCTTCGGCCGTGTTGTCGACACCACTGAGAAGGCCGTTGGTATGTGCGCCATTGGTGTGTGTTCCGTTGGCGACTGGCTTTGCTGGTGTAGCACCGTTGACCTTTGGGAGTTCGCCCTCAGTCTCAGGTGCTCGAGCAATGCCATTGGTCTGTGTTATTGGCGCTGGGCCAGTGTGGTCATCAACGAGGAAGGCGGTCATCGTGTAGGCAAGCAACTTCAGCTGTGACTGCGTATCTTGGGGGGAAACAACGACGCTGAGACGGAGAAGTAGTGCTATTCTTCGTACATATGTAATACCACACGTCGAAGCACGACTAACGCGTCGCGCTGGGTTGCCGGAAAATGGCGCCAAATCTCTCGAAGGTCAGGCTTCGACCGCTCTGGTACCTAGCCGAGTCTGGAGCTCCAGCTCCAGCGCGTCCATGAACGGCAGCCTAACAAGTGGAGCAGCGCTTGCCTGCCGGCTGTTGTGTTGCGGTGTACGGCAGTGGCGAGGCACAGGCAGTTGCGTTTTGCCGAGTTTCGTCCCAACCGCTTTGGGATAACCGAAGCCCCGCCAACACCGACCCCGCCAAAGCATTTCCGTGAGCCTCTGAAGGTAGTGTGGGGATACGGCAGCTCGGTACGTCACGAGGCAAGAGATATTGGGGTCTGGGGAGGTATACGGATTCATGCAAGAAGCTCTTGTCAAATGTTGAAAGCCCTCTTGCTGCCCTTCGGTCTTGCTGTTGCTAACTTCTGCACGTTATTCTCCGCCTACTACTATTAATTCTGTCTACTTCGCCTCAAAATGCCAATCGAAAAGTACACATACAAAGGTCCCATTGACCACACTGTGCCAATTGACACGTCCAAGCTCATGGGTAAAACCGTGATCATCACAGGCGGTGCCAATGGTATGGGAGAGACATGTGTTCGACACTTTGCAGCTGCAGGTGCGAACGTCACCATCGCAGACGTCAACAAGCGTGGCTACGATCTCGCAGACGAGCTCAACAAGAAGCATGGCTCTGAGAAAACGATATTTGTGGAAGTCGACATCCGCGATTGGGATCAGCAGAGGAAGATGTTTGAGACCACACTCGCCAAGTTCGGAGCTATCGACATTGTCATCGCCAATGCTGGGATTAGCAGAAGCTCCGGCGACAGTCTTTGGAACTTGGATGATCCGAGTGGCGAGCCAGTCAAGCCAGATCTCAAGATTTTGGACGTAAATCTGAAAGGCAGCTTCTATACTTGGAAACTCGCGGTGCACTACTGGCGTAAGCAGCAAGAGAGCGGAGAACGAGACCGATGCTTCATCATCACTGGAAGCATGGTCGGATGGATTGACTCGCCAGTATGTGCATTTCGCTCGGAGAATGGTGCTTGACTGATTTTCGACAGGGCAATTGGGAGTACACGTCCACCAAGTATGCGCTGCACGGGTTCATGCGTACCGCACGCCGCAACAGCTGGGAACAAGGCATCCGAATCAACTACGTGGCGCCTTGTTGGATCAGAAGCGCAATCCGTACGAAGGAGTATGAGACTTGGTTGGAGGAGCACGGCATCGACTTCGGTGAACAGGAGGATGTAGCGAGCTGTATGATGAGGATTGCCAGTGACAAGTCTGTCAACGGTAAGCAACGTGTATGTTATTGACATCACAGTGGTATTCTGACAAACCCAAAGGCAGAAGTCTCATGATCACCCCGAGATCAGTGGCGAAGGAAGGCTATATGGACATTGACAAGGACGACTACTCAGAGAACGATGGCCATGGAGGGTATCTCAAGCGAACGCAGGACACGCAACTTGTGATAATTGAGGACAAGTGGCGGGACGACTACAAGGTGCGTGTCTACAAGGAGGGAGAGAAGAATGGTAGCTCATAGCAGACAGCCGCAAGGTAGGAGATCAGTGTAAACCAAGTCGTAGTTGTCGCGATTTATACTTTGCATCCTCCCTGAGACTATGAGTCACCAGATATATGACCACCTCCACGCTCTTTTATAGTGTGTCCGGCTATTGTACCCGCGTCTTTGCGCTTGAGCCTAACATGGATGGAATGTGAAGTCTGGAAACCCAAGTGCGTAGTCCGTGAATGGATCGAAAAGGTCCTGGTACTGTGCAAGAAGCGTATCGTGGAATAATTCATTGTTCGGCGATGGGAATCCCTTCGTCGCGGTTCCCTGTTCTCGTCCCGTCACTAAGCTTTCCGCGATACCGTTGGTGGATTTCGATACGAATGGGAAGAAGCGCATCCAGTCGAAGCTTTCGTCCTCGTCAATGCTGATGTCGTTTGTTCCAGGCTCACGGTGCATTGATGCATTGGTATGACTAGGTATGACCGTACCATTGAGCTGGGTAGTTGTTTCTGAGGATTTAGTAGTGAGATCTGATTTTCGGAGTCTGTCGAAGCCTTGCGCAATGACATTGGCCGATGCCCACATCTTCTGCAACTCTTTGGCTGCGATGGCGAGAATGTCTAAATCCTCGTTGGCGAATTTGCTAAGATGCTGAATGCGACAGGCTTGCAAAAGCGCAATGAAGGCTGTGCCAGTGTGCCAACAAGTAATCGCCATGAGGAAGCGAGAGTTGCCTCGCGCTAGGACATCTCTTAGTATCCTGGCCGTGCAGGATGCCGCTAGAATGGCCGGTGGCAATGCCTGCGGCAACTGACCTCCAGATCGTTTGAGGTGCAGGATGATAATAGTCGTAAGATAGAACAAGTGGAGCTGGTGCACGTCGCGATCAAAGGATTCCGTGCGAGGCGTATCGATATGTAAACGCAAACGCGGGGGCAGGGAGTGAACCCAGGTGACTAGCTCCTCACGAAGCTCGTTGGGCAACGGTGCAGACTTGTCGTTTGACTTCAGCAAGATCTTCGCGATCTTCCCAATGATTGCGCTGAGTCGAACCCAATATATGAAGATCTCGCCTTGATGTTGACTTTGCGGATCATCTGGGAAATCGTCTAGCGTTGGCTGCCGAATGTTGCAATCATCTGGGTCTATGATAGCAGGTTTGCTCTGACATAAAGATGTGAGACGCTCCCGAGCCTACAAACAGTCAGCTCCGAGCATGTAAGAATTACTGAAGGCGTCCGAAGACGCCTTTCAGCGCTCATTCATCGAGAAACCATAAGCTATGGTGTTTGCCGCATGGCATATGTATTTGCCTTGGCGAGGTGAATAGTAATGTACTAGAATCAAATACTTACAAATACAGTCCACCAGATACGACGCCGTAATCCAAGGTCCACTCGGCTCCGGCTGGGATCGTCTATGGCTGGCTCACGATGTATGTTCATCTGCTGTGCGTGCCGGATGATGACCGATGTCCACCACCTGCAGGAGTGTTAGCTTAGATTTAGAAGGCCTGCATGAGACGCACCAAGAGCTATGTCGGTGAACTCTAGATGGCGACTGAGGCGCCCACCAATAGAACAGACAGAGTGCTTTGAGCGCTGTCATCTCGTCGGCCTCCTCGTCATCATAGAATATTGTTCGTGCACGTTTGTAGTAGGCTTCTGGACCATCGTGAGGTAACAGCGGTGGCTGTATATGACTACTAGCCAGTGCTAGGGCATTTGCAAGTAGCGGAGACCTTGCAACATTAGACGACAAGGTTTCGCGGTCCAGAACTGGGCACCAAGGGTAGCTGTAAGTAAAGTATGTTTCCGTAAAGATCTGCTCCAAATCAGGACGCAGCTCGGATGAATAGCGATGCTCCAATTGCGCCACAAAGGCCTGATTGTCCGCATCGAACTGGTTTTCTGGTGCGTAAACTTGAAGGAACCCACTATCAACGTCGCCATTTTGTGTTGGTGTTGTTTCAGTCTGGCTCGCATTCGTCGGTCGACGACTCGAATCCTGTCTAGCTGCGGCTTGGAATGTATTTCGAGGCGAAGAGATAGGTTGGAAATCGCGGATTCGTATACTATGCAAGGACATCGGTGATACGTGACTTTGCTGGGGGCTCATTCCCGAATCGGGCGGACCCTGCAGATTGGTCTCTGTGAGCGCCTGGAAGGTGGCATCTGTGTCGGCAAGAAGCGCATCCACTCCGTTGGACATCCCATCGTTCGCTCTGCTGCTATGCACTTGGGTGCTATCTCCATTGGCTCGCCTCCTCTTCTCTCGTCGCGAGGGCCGAATGTGACAGTCCCTGCCGGAGGAGGAGCAGTGCGAGCAGTCTTGTTTGCCCTCATTTCTACGTTTCTGCAAATCGCATTTGATCTTCTTTGCATGGCAAGCTGTACATACGAGCTCAGCTCTCTTCCGCTTGGGCTGATTTTCGGAATAATGAAGCCAATTCTCGGAAACAATATTCTCGGTCATGATGTTCTGATTGCCGTGTATTATCCAGTGTCGTGTATGGTCTGCCAAGGCTCTTGGGCAGGTTGAATTAACTATGGATCGAGTCGTGGAGGCGGGTGCGATCAATCGGGAGCTCTGGGGGCAGCTAATGGATACGTGCTTACCGGATATCGCATCGAGATCGCTGGTAGAAGCTCAGGAGTTATTTGCTATATGGCCGGTGTTGCGGTTGTTGATTGTGTCTGGCCTGACGCGTGTACAGTGAATGAGCTGCAGCTGATCCGAGGTCGCGGAGACGTCTCGACTTTAGCGTCAACCTAGACTGTTTTGGGCGCCCCACACCGGGGTGACCAGGACTGAAGGTGCGTCTCCTGATGATCACGACAAATCATGAAAGGTACTCAGTGCGAGTCAATGGACCTTACAATGTCCCACCAATCGGGAAAAGACTACGGTAGAATCCGCGGATCCCAAAAGTATGGATGTTTACAGACGCAGGTTGGGCATGAGATAATTCAAAGGTGCATGTGGTACCGTGTCTGTGCGCGTGATGCGCGGATTCGCGTGATGCGCCGAACCACCAAAACACTATAATCATTACAGCCACACAACAACACAACGCAATGGGATTAGAAGAAGCGCTTGCAGAGTGTGATGCTTTTGCATCTGAAGATGAAATCCCGTGGACTAGAGTAGCACAAAAGCATGGTGTTGTGCGGTTAACGTTAACGCGCACGTGGAGGGGTAAGACGCGCCTGTATTAAGAGAAGATTCTTGCACAACAGAAGCTTACCTAACAACAAGAGGAGGAGCTTGTAAAGTATATTAAGGAGCTTACTGCTCGTTATATACCTCCTACAAGAGAGATGATCGCCAATTTCGCGTCAGCAGTCGCCCAGGAGCCAGTCAGCGAGAGCTGGGTTACCCGCTTCATCAACAAGTACTCCATCGATCTCATCTCTCAATACTCAACGGGTATGGACGCCGATCGCCACAACGCCGATTCCTACAGCAAGTATGAGCTGTACTTCAACTTACTCTAGCGTAAAATCGCTGAGTATAACGTTAACGCTAAGCACACGTACAATATAGATGAGAAGGGCTTTATAATTAGCGTTACCTTAAGAACAAAGCATGTGTTTAGCAGGCGTATGTGGGAGAAGAAGGAGGTTAGAGCATTACTTCAAGATGGCAATCGCGCCTGGGTGACGCTTATAGCGTGTGTGTGCGGCGATGGATTAGCTCTGCCGCCAGGCCTCCTCTATGAGTCCGCCAACAACACTATCTAATCACGCTAGGTGGAGGAAATTAAGCTAGGAATATATTCTGTGCTTGTTTCCTCATCGCCTACAGGCTAGACTAATAATGAGTTAGGCCTTGCTTGGCTTAAACAGGTCTTTGATCGCTTCTCTAAGCAGAAAGCTCGAAGAAAGTACCGCCTCCTGATCCTTGACAGCCACGGCTCTCATGTGACGATGGACTTTATCAACTACTGTGATTAGAACAAGATACTGCTGGCTATCCTTCCTCCTTATTCAACCCATACGCTGCAGCCGCTTGACAAAGTTATGTTTAAGCCTCTGTCATCTGCGTACTTAAAGGAGCTTATAATACACCTTTACAGCAGCTAAGCGCTATTAGTAGTTAAGAAAAGCGACTTCTTCCACCTGTTCTGGAAGGCCTGGGTCAGCACGTTTACTTAGGAATTGATACTTAGGTCCTTTGAAGCGACGGGTATATCGCCCCTTTAGCCCAACGTTATCCTCTAACGCTTTGCCAAGGACTCGCCCGAGGCCTCTGACGGCAGCACAAGCTCATCTTCAGTCTATTCTGGCAAGGATTGGCTTAAGATAGAGACTCTGTTGCGGAAAGTAGTAAGGGATGAGACTAGTAAGGAGCTGAGGAAGATCACCCGCTTGCTCCACCATATCTTAATTCAAAATCAGCTCCTCTATCATAAGAATTAGGGCCTTAAGGAGGTGCTTAAGACTCAGAAGAAGCATAAGAATAAGAGCAAGGCTCTTCAGTTCTAGCCTCGCAAGGAGTATCATGGTGGAGCTGAGTTCTACTCTCCTAGCAGAGTAGAGAAAGCACGCACTAATAAGAGGATAAAGCAACAGAACTAGAAGGCAGAAGAACTTAGAAAAGCAGAGATAACAAAGCTTAGGCACGCTAATAAGCTATACAATGAGAAGATTGCCTAGGAGAGGCGTGAGCAGCAGGCGAGAGAGAAGGAAGAGCGTGAGCGAGTTAGAGCTGAGAAGGCCGAAGAAGCAGCCGAACGCAAGGCTCAAAGAGAGCGTGAGAAGCAAGCTCGCGACGCTCAAAAAGCTTTATAATTGCCCCAAAGAGGTAAGCGAAAGGCATCACAGTCTGCAGCACTAAGAAAGAAGCAGAAACGTAGTGCAGTGGCTGCGCGGCGTGGTGTTGTTACTGCAGAGCCTCCTGCGGCACCTCGCACCCACACCACCCGCAGCGGCTGAACAGCAACTGTATATAATTAGGTTATATGATGTAATATCGTCGCTTAGGTCTATAGAACAATCCACCAAATTATCTCGTAATAATAGCTACTGTACGTAGCTCTATAGCCTCAAGTTTATGGGTACACATTAGGGGGGTTCGGCGCAT
>JAKJXN010000125.1:0-26421 GCA_022225945.1 Didymella pomorum | reverse complement strand
ATTGGAGGCGATCCGGACAGAGAAGCACCAGACGCGGTTCCGGCCGTTGCAGCCGTACATGGACGAGAAGTCGATCGTCGAGCATGTGCGGCCGTGGCAGCAGATATTGATGTTTTTTGCACGAACACAACGGGAGCATGCGTGGAAGAGCCCAGCATATCGTTTCACACGCCGGCAGCGAGAGACGTGGGAGGCGTTGGTTAAGGCGGCTGAGAAAAGCGTAGAAAGAGACGAGGCCGAAGAGGAGGAAGAGGAAGAACAGATGGAGGTCGAAGAGGGAGAAGACGAAACCATGGCAGACGTCGACGAAGCCATCGAAGAGATGGAAACACACACGGACGAGCCCACCGCCAACGCCATCAGCGAGCCACAGACGTTGTCGAGCATCGAGAAGGCGTGTTTGGCATTTTGCATTGCATTGTTGAGCCAGTCGATCACGCGCAAGGAGTACGACAGCCCGATGGTGTGCGCGTTGGCCGTGTTAGGCGTGAAGGAAGACGGATGGAAAGGCCCCGAGCAGTATCCGCCCGTTTTGTCGGCCGTCATCAAGGTAGCGCGGTTCATGGTCGTGCAGCAGGCGTTGGAGTTGTCGGGCCCGTTGGACGATGAAGACGAGTTCGACAGCGACAGCGCGTACGAGAGTGACGACAGCAGCAACCCGGCCCGACGCCAGCGCAAAGGATGTTTACAGTTCATGCAGGAGATGATGGATCGGTTCATGGTGCGCGGCAGCCACAGCCTGATGCAGTGGATGTTGGATTTGCGGACGTACGGTTTGAAGATCCATTACAACACGACGTCACGCGGCCACGTCGAGTGGGTTGGCCGGGAGGAGTTGTTGTACAAGAGTTTGCAGTTCAGCATGGCACAGTTTCGCGGCATGGTGCACGGGTTGGCGACAGAGAGTCGGCGGTTGTTGATGGACGAGTTGTTGTTTGGCAACAGCAGGGCCGCCCAGCCTATCCCCAGCGTGCCGTGGGACAGTTTGCGCGACAACCCGACCGACGAGCGGCCCGGGTGGAATTTTTTGAAGGACCACCGCACGCGCATGCCCGTGGATGGAGAGAGGTGGTTGTTCGAGCGGGTAGGGCAGGATGCCGCCATCAGAGACCGGTTCACGAAGCGGGAGACCCGTTCGGGCATCAACAAACAGGAGGTGGAGCGATACATGGATCGTGTAGTCGCATTTCGAGAAAAGTTGGCCGTGTTGGTGCATATCGTAGAAGGGCAGCCCGCGAGATGGCCGGAGCTGGGCAGTGTTCGACACAGCAACACCGTCAAGGGGGGTCAGCGAAACATATTCATCGAGGACGGCATGGTTGTGTTCGTCACGCGGTACCACAAGGGTTACAATGTGAGCGGCGACGTCAAGATCATCCACCGGTATGTACCGCGCGAGGTGGGCGAGCTGTTGGTGTATTACATGTGGTTGGTGTTGCCGTTCCAGCAGCGGTTGGAGGCGATGGTGTGGGAGAAAGAGGTGATATCATCGCACATGTGGCCGGCCGACCCCAGCGGACGGAAGTGGACAAGCGATCGGTTCCGCGAAGCGTTAAAGCGCGAGAGCACAACAGGGTTGGGGCAGGCGTTGACGATTGCCGCATACCGTGAAATCGCCATTGGTATCAGCCGGCGGTTTTTGCGCGCATCCACGGCGTTCAGGACGGAGGAAGGGGAGGACAACGAGGAATGGAACGAAGAGAACGCGGCTGCGTTTGTTGCAGACGAGCAAGCAGGACACACAGTGCACGTCGCGGGTATGGTATACGCGCGAGGCATCATGGAGCAGGCAGGGGCCGTAGCAGACAGAAGACGACAGTTCTGGATGTCGAGCACAGATTGGCATCGGTTTTTGGGGTTTCAAGCAGACATGCGGGACGGCGAAGAGTGCAAAAAGCGGAAGAGAGCCCCGTTCGAGAGTGAGGCAGACGAGGCAAGGATCGATCGGTGGGGCCGGTTGAGGAAGATGGACACGGCCGCGCAGCTGCAGCGGATGATGGGCAAGGCGGCCGAGTTTCGCGGCGTGCAGAAAGAAGCGATCGATGCCATCGTGGCCGGCAGGAGTCACGTAGTAGCGGTGATGCCGACGGGAGCAGGCAAGAGCATGTTGTTCATGTTGCCGGCGTGGGCGGAGCAGGGCGGTACGACAGTCGTTGTAGTGCCGTTGATCGCGTTGCGGGGTGACATGATGCGTTGCGTGTCAGCCACCCGACGTACTTGATCTCTGCCTGCGGGATGAACGGCTTGTTGTCCAGCAGTAGCTGATCCCTCGTCTCCTCGAACCTGTCTATGTCTATTGTGCTGGTGCGCATGCTGTGGGCGATGATGCCGTAGGTTGTGATCCGCAAGGTGGCCCTGTTGCCGATACGGTGGACCCAGTCGTCAGCGAACTGCTTTAGTGCTTCTACTTCTTTGTTGGTCGCCGTTCTGATGCTAAGGTCGCCGCTTCTTAGCTGATTTGAAGAGAGCACCTTGATGCTGTCAATATTTTCGTTTCCGCTTTGCGCGATGGCGCGCTCTACGTGCACGTTAAGGTTGCGCGGGTTCATCGCCCGCAGGCTGAGCACTGTACTGGGGTCTCTGATGGTCAAGACGACTTCACGCTGCGTCTGCATAGGAGCCATTATGGGAATTGTGTATTCGCTGTACTTGCTAGCGGTGCGCCCCTCGCCGCCATCGCAGCATAGCTGAGCACGCCACCAGTCTGTGGTCCTGCGTTTTCTCCGTTCCCTATGTTTTGTTGTACGTTTGTAGCAATTGCGTGGACGGTATCGGCGGTGTTCTTTATTTCAATCTTGAGTTCCTGCTTAACGGCATCAAGCATTCGCGTGGTGTTGTTGGAAGACGCCTTGGCCTCAGTTTGCAGGATGTTAAGCGCGTCGCACACCGTGCTGAGGTCAGGCGCGTGTTGCACTTTCAATATGATCGTCAGCGTGCCGTGGATGATGACCTTGACGAGGTCTGCCGGCACTGGCTGGCTTTGCGTGCGATCGATAGAGGCCAGCGCGTCCTGAAGGTAGGTGCTGAGGCGTGTAGCGTGCTCGCGGAATGGGGTGGGCCACGTGGGCTGCTGAGGCTACGGTGTCGCCATGGCACGTCAGACGCAGTGGGCTGCTGCGGCTGGGTGCTGGCTAGTCAAATGGCGTCAAGAGCGACCGTTTGAGCACGAAAATACGAGTGAATTCCAAAAATCGAGTTCTCGCCGTGTGTGGTGTTTTTCAAGAGGATATTTCGTTGTTTTGGTGATCGCGTGCGGCACGCGGGGTCGTGCGTCACGGCGTGTACCACGGTACCACGGTATCCATCTGAACCCTGAGGCTCACGCCTCAAGAATTCGTCTAATACCTTAATTCATCCCAGCCTGCTGAGGCAGACCACCCATTCATCCTGCGTCCGATTGCCTACCTACAGTGACCTCACATTTTTACTAGTACAAAGCGGGCGTTGCGCAATTCCGGCGCGCACAGACACGGTAATGGCCTGCAGCCTTGGCAGTCCGCTGCATTAGTTGGCAAGCACGACGCAATGACCCACAGCAGGCGCACGGATATTGCTGTCGCTTGCGGTAGAAACACATGCCGTTCCGACACACTCAGCCACCTGTCTTTTCCCCAATGTGCCCGAATCCCGTCTTCTACGATCGTCGTAGATGGAACACCTCGAAACGCTTTCCCATTCCTCGCTAACCGCATACCCCGTTTGTTCAAAGACGTGTTGCCTCGCAGTTGGTCTCCATGCGCTAGCTTCTGCAGCCTGGGCGTTGCCTCTGCCTGCCAATCTCTCTTTTGGCTTCAGCAGCCGAGATGTCTGCGAACGACTATGATTGAGCAGAACATTTGGCTCGCATTTCCTGCTTCCGGAGCATCAAAGCTGGTGACAAGTGCATCCGTCTTGTCGTAGCATGAACGACTGTCTCTGTAGCGAGAACGCATGCATCCAGGCCTGCGCTTGTGATGCTGCAGCACGATTCGAACATCTTCAGTGGCGCACCAACACAGCGACCATTCCAGAATAGCACGAACGCGATGGTCTCACGAGTCTCCACCTACCTCTTCATGAAGAACACAAGGTTTACAGACAATGTTTTCCTTTCTTGAAAGTTTCGTTTCGTGCGTCGCTCTCCTGCATACACAACCCGAAGCCGACTGGTACCCATTTGACACTGGAGGCGTGCCCTTCGACCCGACCTGACCTTTGCTGATCGTCATCATCTCACCAGCTCATGTACAGGGTGTACGTTGAAGTGAGGTGTTAGTCTGCCACCAAAAGATATGGTCAATGTACGGATATCCATCTGCAAACAGCTGGGTTGCCTGGTCTTCCTAGCTACGAGCATTAGCTTGACCGTTATTGCTCTTGCGACATGGTACACGAATCACAAGTTTGTGCTGGATGTGCGGTTAGTGAGCATCGACTGATGCATAGCAAGAGAACAGCATACTAACGTTTGGTGCGCAGGTCTGCCGCCCTTATGCTAACTGCATCGCTCAAGTCTGCCCAGTTGTCATCGACCCTCCTTCTAATGCAAGTTCTTGTCAAGCAAGCGAGTATGCGTCTCGCGCCACAGATGGCCTTGGAGTCGTACTACAGCGATGTTCAAAGCACGGATGACCAGTGGGACCGGACTGCCGAGGACTACGATGCCATATTTGCGGGAGACGAGAACACTCGCATCGCCGTGCAGGCTCGTATTTACCACAAGGAGGGATCAGATCGCATACTGTTCAGCCGCACAGCCAGCAGCGTGGCGAACGTGACGCTGCCGTACGACGGATCCGACGGACAGCCAGCGCTTATGGGTGACTACCTGTATGGATACGTGCCGGAGCTGTATCCGCAGTTTAACGTCCGGGCCATGAACCGGACATCTGACCAGTACGACGCGGAGTACCAGGGGAGGGTGATTAACAAAACCGACTCTCTCCTTTCAGGCCCGTACAGGGTCAGCGATAGCCTCACACTGTTGTCGATCACCACACCTATCGTCAACACAAACACTTCAAGCCCAAGGATCATAGGCTGGCTGACAGTTGTACTGGATGCACAACTTCTCAACAATGTACTAGCGGCAAGGGAGGGTCTTGGAGAGAGTGGCCTCAGTCTGTTGTTCGGCCCTTACAACGTCACCAACAACTTCCCTGCTGGCTATCTGTTCGACTCAACGGACGTGGAGCCACCTGAACGTGTGGAAGTACAGTATCAGGGTCCTTCAACGCAAAGCGAAGATGCTCAATGGCACTTCCAATATGAAACCGATCAGGAGCCGCCGCACTTCGACTGGTTGCAGTATCCCGCTATCCGTGAAGGCTTTACCCACGCCACGGGCAACAGCAATAACGCAGGCAGCATGGTGTCCACCAGGAATGAGCAGAACCATCATGTTGCCGTGGGATATGCTCTCGTGAACAACTCCATGGTCGACTGGATCGTGATTGTGGAGCGTTCACATGCTGAGGTCTGGTCCCCTATCAACCGACTGCGCAGAATCATCTTAACTTGCGTGTTCGGCACTATGGCATGCATGCTATTAGTCACGATGCCCGTTGCTCACTACTCCAGCAAACCGGTCAGACGACTTCGCAATGCCACAAGGGAAGCGCTACTGCCTAACTTCCCTGAGGAAGATCATTCAAGCGGCCAGAACACTCCCGACGATGAAATAGGCAAGGTACTCGCGCACAAAGGAGGACTGTTTGGTCGGATCGTTTATTACGGGAAAAGTTTCGCAGTGCATCGTGCACAGAAGCAAGAAGCCAGCAAGAGTAGGCCATTCCGCGTTCCTAACAAGGTCAAAGACCGCAGACACTTTTTCCACGACGAGCTCACAGACCTCACGACGACGTTCAACGAGATGACCGACGAGCTAAGGATGCAGTACGGGACTCTCGACGAAAGGGTTCAGCAGAGGACGGCGGAGCTTGAGCTAAGCAAGCAGGCGGCGGAGGCGGCCAATGAGAGCAAGACTCTGTTCATCGCGAACATCTCACACGAGTTGAAGACTCCACTGAATGGAATCATGGGTATGTGCGCTGTTTGCATGTCGGAAGATGATCCTCGGAAGCTGCAGCGGTCTCTTGACATGATATACCAAAGCGGAGAGATGCTTCTAAAGTTGCTGACCGATCTCATAACTTTTAGGTAAGGTGGCTCACGAGCACAGAAAGCTGGAGCATGGCTAATGGTGCACAGCAAGAACGAATTGGGCCAATCTCTAGATCTGGATGAGAAGGAGTTCAGGCTAGGAGACATCGGCTCACAAGTTCTTGCAATCTTCGGACAGCAAGCGAAGGAAGGCAAGGTTACCCTTTCCGTCAAGTTCGAAGACTTGTGTCATGTCCGGTCGTATGAAGAGGCCCAAACATCTGAGCGGAGCAACACGGGACTATCACTGGGCCCAACTGAAGACATGTTGCTCTATGGAGACGAACACCGGATCGTCCAGGTCATCCTCAACTTGGTCTCAAACAGTCTCAAGTTCACACCAGCAGGCGGCTCAGTTACTGTCACGATTCGCTGCAGAAAGGAAGCTCACATGTCTGATGCCAGAACGGCTTCAATTCAGTCTCGACGTAGCTCATTGACGCAGTCACAAGCCAAAGCGACAGCAAACGCAAGCGTGTTGGAATTCATGCATGCACCAATTGTGGTCAGGCTGGAAAGTCAGCATCCAACTCGTGTTGCACGTCGTCAAGCGACGCCCCCTACCGAGCGATGGCTCGAGTTCGAGTTCGAGTTCGAAGTGGCAGATACAGGCCCTGGCATTCCCAAGCACCTCCACAGCAAGATCTTCGAGCCTTTCGTACAGGGCGATCTTGGCCTTAACAAAAAGTATGGAGGTACTGGCCTTGGACTGAGCATCTGCTCACAGCTCGCTAGCCTGATGAGAGGCACTATAAGGGTGGACAGCAACGTCGGCCACGGCAGCGTCTTTGTTATGTCGATCCCGCTCAAGTACGTGGGCAGGCGTGCTGAAGGCCCAGCGAGCTCAAGCGTCGACTTGGCAATGGTGGCACCGCCATCTCAAGGCAGTCCTGTTGACGAGACTTGGGTAGTCAGGCGGACCGGAGATGCGCATTCGATGCGACCAGCGTATGCTAGTCTTGCTGTGGTCGACAGACCTCCCAGTACAGCATCCTCTACAGTGGCGTTAGGGACCTATCCGGAGCCACACTTGGTCAGCGTCAGCCAGTCGCCCTTCGTATCTGCTTCTATCCCAAAACCATCGAAGCCGCAGGAAGTCCTCTGGGAGCGAGCGGAAGCCGATGTAACGAAACACAGAGAAACGACAAAAGTCCTTGTTGCCGAAGACAACAGGACAAATCAAGAAGTCATAACACGCATGTTGAAGCTTGAGGATCTGCACAACGTCACGGTGGCAGCAGATGGACAAGAAGCCCTAGACAGAGTCAGGGAGAGCATTCAGAATCTCGATCTGTATGACTTGGTTTTCATGGACGTACAGATGCCGAATCTTGATGGCTTGCAAGCAACAAGGCTTATCCGGCAGTTGGGCTTCAAGGCTCCCATAGTAGCATTGACGGCCTACACGGAGGTACGTTTGTGCCCTCCGCCCTCTCTGGCCTAAGCTGACCTGGTGCGACAGGAGACGAACGTGCAACAGTGTCTGGACTCTGGCATGAACTTCTTCCTTTCGAAACCAATTCGTCGATCCGCAATCAAGCAGGTACTTGAGAAGTACTGTCTTGGCGTCTATAGAGGAGGTGGAGAAGCGAGCGACCCAGCCGCAACGGAGGTAGTGCAGATGGGCGTGGCATCTATCTTTGAGATACAGGAGAAGAACCATGGTTCACCTAGACCTGGCAAGGCAGCCTCATAATCTTCTAGTGGAGAAGAGTGATAGCGTACTGTGTGCAATTGCAGCAGGTTCAGTGTTTGGGTCATTCTCCACTCTTGTGAGCTGCTCTCCTTCAGGGCCATGCTCGCAGGAAATGTTGCCCCGGTAGTTAGTCTGCACAGGAGCATGCCAGAACCTATCTTGCTGTGACGACTTTCAAAGAAAGTGCACGCTCCGTTGATGCAGATAAGAATGGCGTGCGCTCAGGTGGCTGACAGGTCCGCGGAAAGGGCTTGGCAGGATCGAGATTGTCTCATGCATACATCGCCGATTGCGGATGCCCCTGTCTTCCGGTGTGCAGAAGGCTGCCACTCTCCAGGTCTAGCCACACACAGTTCATATCGAAAACCAGATGTCTAAAGTCCTTACTCTTCTCTCCAATGCCATAGAGGTCCCCCACTTCGTGCGTGTGCGACTATACATGTGTACCGAGTTGAGGGTACCGCTGTTAAACAAACGGTGAGGCTTTATATGCCAGCAAGGGCATAACCTACTAAAAAGTCGTGAAAGAGTATCTTGGGACCTATGGTGTAAGCAAGGTATGGTCGTAGTATGTGTGGTCTCATGTATGAATGTATTGTTGTGTGTATGTACAATTGTGTGATCTGAGCTCGAAAGTAGACGGACACCTTAGTCATGCCTGCAGAGCAGTCATGTGATGTGGTCCTGGGCTTACATATGGTTTCCTAGCAGTAGCGGGAGGCCCGAGCTGTCGAAGGGATAACGATTGTTGGGCGAGAGGTTAGATGCCTGCGATGAGGATCCTTGATTACTCACGATGAGTGATGTTTCCGAAACACATGCTGCAATCAGTCTGACGCATCCCAAATAGTTGCAGACCTGACCATCAAAGAGTTCAGTACATGCAATTGCTTCAAGTACGTATTGAGGCCTAGTCCGTGTGATATGTGTTTGTTCCGATCCTAGGTATTGTGGAACTGTCGATGCGAGAGCCTACATATCCGAATACCGGAACCCGCTTGTATCGTATGTGACAAAACTTGCTAACCGAGTGAACGGAGGGACACTAGTGTCAGATTCCTCAGGTAGATTTAGATGTGTACGCACGGGTGTGTTATCACGTGTTCGCTATGCCTTTGGGTCACCAGGCGATGTGCTGCTAGTCTTTCAAATAGAGATATGTCGTGTCGACAACAGCTGCGAAAACTTGCATATGACACAACCTTGTGACTACATTTTGTCGCTGTATCGCGAACTAGCGTTATTATTTGCCTGGAAATGTGTGCCGACTTCTTTGATTGCCTGCTGTTCCTAGTCCTATCTTCGTTTGCTTGGCTCTGCCTAGTGGGGATCTGTGGGAAAGTGGATGTGTAAATCATCAACTCCTTCCTCCATTCTTATCACGGATACATTATAGTTGTTAAAGATTTAACATGATGAAAACACACTAAGTTTGTTTATAACCTGCAAATCTGTGTTCTATGCTTACTTAGCGTTAGGTAAAACGTCTGTTGTAATATTAAGGATTTGCGCCTCTAACAGTTCAATTGGCGCTTAGACTCTGCATACATTCTAGCAGAGTGAACTGTTTAATAATTTAATGAACTAATGCAGAGGCCTTTAGAATCTATATTCCCCAAGAACTTATTTCGCAAAGTCTCTTGAGTCTAAGATTGACTGCGCGTACTACTGCCCCCATTTGACCTAGTCGCAGAGCGAACCCTTGATCTTGTAGGCGACTGTGGATCCACCAGAATGTTCGAGTGCTCCATAAGGTTGAATATGGAGTTAAGAGTGACGACTAAAGCGTGCACTGAATTCTGGATATGACTCTAGCAGCGCTTGAGATGAAGAAGGCCGTTAGAGTAGGGCTTAAGGCTCCGCATTCCGCGTAGACAGATGCAGATTGTATCAGCTAAGACCACAATTCCCACCAACCAGGCGTATGCAGCAGTGTCTTGACATTGTGCACTCAGGCCGTCGATGAAGTAGACTGCCGAGTCTATTACGCTTCGTGCTTCGTTCAGAGCCACCTCGCGCCGCTGGCCGATTTTAAGATGCAGCAAAGCCTTCTTTGACAAAGATGGCTCCGCAGTGGTGCCAACGATCGTTTTGACGCTGTCATAAAGTGATTCGAAAGCTTCTGAGTATACGTGCGCAACCTTGATGTTAAAAGCACTCAGCCTTGACAGCACTCTGTCGAGATCGCTTTTTAAGACGGAGCGTGTTTTCGTGGTGCCATCGATTCCGTGGTTCGGTGTAAGCGCTTGGAGCAGGTGGAATAAAGTGAAGTTGCTGGTACAAGTGGCAGTGTGGAGAGCATGTTTCACAACGTCGATGCGTTGAGACTAATGCATCGTCTGTTGCAAGCCTTGCACCATTATTGCTATTGACTTGTTCCAGCGTTGGACCTGAGTTGGACCTGTAGTATTAAGGGGGTTGGTCGCCAGAGATGACAAATATGTACGATGCGCAGCAGATGCTGGAAGCTTTTCTGACACGCCGTGATGAGTTCGAATGCTGATTGAACAGATATAATCATAACTTCAAGTCTAGGGCGTGCGAAGCTACCCTGTAGATAGTGAGTAAAGTCTATGGATTACGACAGGTAAAGACACGTTATAGAGGTTGGTGCATTTTGCCACCATCAATTGTAGATTCGGGGCGGATAAAGGATGATGTCAGAGTAGGTATTTGGCAGCCAGTTTCGACCGTCAAGTCGAGAGCCGTACACATCCACGATGCCTGAAACTGCTGCAGCGTTGAGTCAGTCAAGACATTGGAAATTGAGAGCCCAGACAGACCTTACGTCCAAGCCCTTTATAACAAGATATGGATGTAATTCTAAAGAAAGTTCTAGGTTTAGTAGAGGAACTATATTTGATAGAGTATCTGCAGTGTTTTAGAAACGTCTAGCAATTCTGAACCCTAATGACGATGCCTTAATCTCAGTAAAGCCGTGTTCAACTTCAAGGCCTATAGAGCTAACAAAGATCCGTAGACTTCTCTAATGATGTTTTACCGTTCATATCAATTGACATTGCGTGAAATTCATACAGTCGGTATGTTGTACGGTACGTGGAGAGATGTTGCATGATGTTATCATCCCGAGGTAGGCCAGTCTCATGGCTGTCTTGCTCGTGCACTAAAAAAACCATCACACACGGCTAGAGCTCGGTATCCAAAATTGGCTCATTCTGCCTCAGGGAAACGGTAGCTCTGAACATCACATGACCGGCTAGCAGCCCGTCGTAGCAAACACTGTCATTGACGTGCCATAGCGACACCATGAGCTCCAGCAGTCCGCCTGATCTACCATATCCGCGAGCACATCAAACGCCTCGGCAATTTCGTCTGACCTTAGCGGCTTGTTATACAAACAAGCATATCCTCGTGCACGTGGTTCAGGTCTTCAATGAAGTCAACAATGCATCGCCTCGTCTTGATGTGCTTTGACCAACGTTAACATCTGTTGTTATGCCTACACTTCACCACAATCTTTGTCTTGGTTCTGATTGTTATGGAATTTGCGTTGACATCAATTTTGATCTAGCGCAAGTAGAGCTATGAAGCCGGTCGGGAAGCAGGAGGCAACTGATCTAGGGCGTCTCGGAATGTAGATTCGAAAAAACCAGGTAGCCGACACATCATAGCTTGCTTCGATAGTCTCCAAAGCTCACAAAACCTGGATCGGTTTCGTTGTAGGCGCAAGGGGTCTGTCGTATACATCCGCCGTACTACCGGCCCACTGTCCTCGTGAACGGCAAATGCTCGTTTTGTCCGTCACAGTCATTTCTTTATATCTTCTAGAATCTTTCCCAGCTCTTTGTAGACTTTACGGAGTACGTGGCCCTTGCAGTCCCGCTATTCGACTGCAGGGATGACGGATTCAGAGCTTGCAGGCATGTTAGTAGCTGAGAATAACTGCTCGTTTCTCGGTGCCTCACACCCAACCTCAACAAATCCCAAAGGAAGCCTCGGACCTGCTCCGGGCCACTTCCAGGATCTCTAGCCACGAGCGTCGTTGAGAGTCTGGCTCGAGCTCGTCTAGCGCCCGCAGCTCGCTAGGGATGACTCTGTTCACATGCCGATTGTAGTGCGCTCAATCGATGGTCTTACGTCGACAAGATGAGGCTCCTGAATGATCTCGATGAGCTTGTCAAAGCTACTTCCCTGGCTCCTGTTGGATGCGTTCTTGAAGATGTGCGCACCTCCCCCACTGACATCCCTGGCTGCTTGGCTGCTCCTCGCTGAAAGACTTTGAGACAGACCACAGGAGACCAGTACCTCTTCGCTGCTCTTCTCTAAAGGATTCCAAGCATCCTTTGCTTGTAGGCCACGACAGTCCCATGATGCGTAGGTTGAACGGTGGTCTCCAGAGCCCGAAACCGGAAGGTTGAATGGGAGGAGCATTACGAACTGAGAGCCTTTCCCTTCTTCAGATCTCAGTCGGAGCTGACCATGAATGCTCCTGATCACGCTGGCAGCCACGGCTAGGTTAGAACCAAGAGCTTTCTGAAAGCCTCGTTCGGCTACTCCCTCAGGTTCTTGAATCAATGCATCCTCCACCGTAGCTGATAGATCGAGCTTCTTCTGTTCGAGGTCGTGGAGCAACTGGTCTAACGCTTTTGAGCTCATCCCATCCCCTGTGTCCGTAATGGCGACTTCGATTTCGACATAGTCTTTTAAAGATCGTGAAGCAACATACATCTCCACCTTGACGCCGCCCTTGCTCGTGTTCTCGATAGCGTTTGCAGTGATGCTTGCAATTGCTCGACGCACCAATCGCCGATCGC
Source organism: Didymella pomorum (assembly GCA_022225945.1). Taxonomy (NCBI): domain Eukaryota; kingdom Fungi; phylum Ascomycota; class Dothideomycetes; order Pleosporales; family Didymellaceae; genus Didymella; species Didymella pomorum. Next base: position 13,809 of record JAKJXN010000125.1, on the reverse strand, counting down.
CAATGCATACTTCGGGCAGTTCAGACCGCTGGATGACATCATATGAGATGTTCTTACGCTTGGCATCTACTCCGAATATGTCTGTGGCATCCCTTAGCGTTGCCTTCAGATCAAAAGCCTCTCTGTTGGCCAGTAAACCACTGTCGTCTGTCCTTGTAAGATCACACAAGTCGCTGATTACATGGATCAATGTCTTGGACGCGGCATGCGACCTGAGTAAGCTGTCTCGAGTTTCTTGATCGAGGCTGCTCTCGAGTGCAATCTCGAGATAATTGATGACAGCGTTTAGGGGCGTGCGAACCTCGTGTGCCGAATTCGCCAACAGCAGTCTCGTGTACTGGCTGCTCTGCAAAGCTGCCTCCTTCTGTCTCCAAATCTTGATGAACTTTCCGTACACCAAACACAACACTGCTGCCGTCTCCAGTTCTTGTTCAGTCCACTCAGAGCAATGAGCCGCACCCATCTCGGACCAGGTCCTAAAACTCTTTCGGGACTGCCACCCTTCTGTATCTTTCTTGGCCAAATTATCGTATGCATACCCTGCCCACCGGATCTCTTTCATTTGAGGCTTGCGAAAGAAAACGATGAAGTCGGCCCCGTTTACGGAGAACGGCACGAAGAGTATACCGGCTATGGATTGAATACCAGGAGGGTATCGAAGGTTTACAAAATCTTGCGTGATGTTCGTGGACGCCTTTACAGACGTTAACTTGCGTAGTCTGAGGTACTCTAGCATGGCCAGAGCCTCTTGTGGTTGTGCAGTGTGTCCAAGTAGCTTTGTTTCCTCACCGAGAGAGATGAGCGCAAAATCGGCATTGAAGAGCTTCAAGAGGTCTTCGGACGAGGCGGCGATGTATCCAGACGGATTTTTTTCTGTGCTTACGGTGTTGATAAGCCCGCTGGTTTGCAGACGTGATGCGTACAACAACCTCTCCATGGCCTTCGACGCTAAATCAACCACCAGCAGGCACATCTTGCGGGTCGGAAACGGGGCTCGCATTCCATGCGGGCCATACGAGTGGCACACTATCAGACCCCAGGGTTTGTCGAACACCTTCATGGACATCGACATGGATGACCGCACAGCCATGTTCCCAAGATATCTTGAATGAGCTGGTGAAAAGGCGCGGAGATAGGAATGGGCCAAGTCCAGAGGATCTTGCAGGTCTTCCATGGTCCGGCAGATGAGCCGAGCAGCTTCCAACTCGCGATCATAGAGTACACGTACTCTGTTGACCGTACACAGTTCCTTGATCTGCATAGACATGTCAGATGCGGGGAAGTTGAGTCCTTTGTAAAGGTCCTTCGTGGCTCTAGGATCGACAAGTTCGGTGACCACGCGACCGTTGAACGCTCGGTCAAATCTGCAAATCATGACACGATGGAAGCCTGTCAACGACTTTACGATCCCGACGAGCACTTTCAGGAGTGTCTCTACATCCAGCGCTGCCTCCAGCTGTTTTTGGACCTGTGACAGCACGTTGAAGGCATCCAAGGCATACGTTCCACCACTTCGCACTCTTACGCTCTGCGGGCCTCTGAGTGGGCGGCTCTTATCTTCTGTGCTTTCAAAGTATTCCTCGGGCGTTGGTTTGCTGTCGAGCGCGCTCTTTACATCCTCGGGCACGAGATGTCTCGGGGCGGCAAAAGGGTAGAGCTGGTCATCTTCAGGTTCGAACTCACAGATGATGAGGTCTGGAGCGGCATGGTGACGATGTACTGCGCACCACAGCGTCTTTGAGACTCCTTGGCGAATTTCTAGTTTGACAGCAAAGATTTGTGGAGCGGTTGCCACCTCGTCCGTCCCTTGTTCTTTGACAAGACTGATATGGTCTGTCAGGTCGTTTGCCTGATCTTCTGCAAAGATATCCGTGAAACTATTGAGAGCAAAGAGTTCCTCAGGGGTCTTCCCAACGATCGTTTTGGAGTTCTCGCTTGCGATACGGACGGGCAGAACACGGGCTTGCCCGTTGCTCTCGATTGCAACCAATGCACCAAATCGTTGGACAGCTCCTGGAATGTGGACTGGTTGATCTTTGTTCCTTCGAAATGCATCGCGGCCTGCGCCCGTGCTGACGTCATCGCCTCCCTTAATCTCTGTATGCTGGAATGGCTGTGTTACTAGCTGCTCACTGCCACCCCTAGCGCCGTTGCTTACGCCCCTCGCTGATGGATCGGGCCCTGATGTGGCATAGCAATTGACCATTAAAGACGAAGAACGGCTGTTGCTACCGGTTTGTCCGGGCTGAATCGAGCCGACGTTCTTCGAGATGATCACCGGGCGGCGGAGCGGTAACCTATCTAGGCCATCTTGCTCTTCCGGGAGACACCTTCTTACTTTGTCAATGGCAGACTCGCTTGCAACAGGAGAGTGTGGAGTAAGAGAGTGGCTTAAAACTTGTTGAGAGCCCTGCGGCAAGCGCGACTTCACTGAGCCTTGCGATGGACGACAGTGCTCGCTAGATGTGCGCGTATCAGACATGGCGGAGTACTGCTGAGAAGCGCCGACCTGATCCTCTCCATCAAACTTTGGTGTTGGCGTTGACCCTGCTGACACAACGTTGCGGATCGAGAAGATGCGGTCTGCTGCGGACGGACTTGGCATCGACGTGTCTTTGTGTAAAGACTTCGCAAAAGAATTCGCAGCAAGCCTTGATTATAACCACTCCCGGAAAAGGGCGTACCGGTAGCGAAATTACGCAGAGAGCGAGACTTGCTGTGGAGGTCTGCATGGGGCGATTCGGGTTGTCGATGCAAAGGCGGCTCATGCGAGGATTGCCAGTGCGTGGGTATTAGAGCGGTCCCATGGCGAAGGGTTGCGAGCAGCGACAGCTGATAGGAACGAGGGCGAGCTGCACCAAGACAACGGGCGTTCTCAATGTAGGTATTGTTGGCCCCACTGGACGTTTGGATACGCGTGATGCAAAGGCACAGACCTCGCGTCGGCTGTTTTTCGCTACATCCCAACGGCGCTAAGACTTGGCTTGCGTCGGTCACCTTCAGTGCTGAGCCACGAGACAGTCGCTATTGACGCCAATTGACTAGCCAGCACCCAGCCGCAGCAGCCCACTGTGCCTGAGGTACCATGGCGACACCGTGGCCACAGCAGTCCGCATTGCTAAACCCGTTCCACGAGCACACTCCACGCCTCAGCACCTGCCTTCAGGACGCGCTGACCTCCATCGATCGCACACAAAGCCAGCCTGTGCCGGCAGACCCCGTCATGGTCATCATCCACGGCACGCTGACGTCCATACTGAAAGTGCAACACGCGCCTGACCTCAGTACGGTGTGCGACGCGCTTGACATCCTGCAGACCGAAGCCAAGGCGTTCTTAGGCAAAATCATGCGAATGCTCGATGCCGTGAAGCACGAGCTTAACACAGAGTTCAAGCACATCACCCACACCGTCCACGCAATCGCTGCAAACGTACAACCGGACATGAAAGCTGGAGAATGCGTAAAGACAGCGGCCAAGGAGGCGGTAGAGGTAGGTCAAGCCTATTTGGAGATGGCAAGACGGATCAGAGAGGCCAGGTCACAGATAGGTGGCGTGCTCAGCTATGCTGCGATGGTAGCAAGGGTCGCACTGCTAGCAGGTATAGCGAATATGCAAGCTTCTAGAATGCCTTTGATGCAGACGCAGCATGAAGTCGTCGTGACCACCAGAGACCCCACCATAGTACTTGGCCTGCGGACGATGAACCCGCGCGACCACACGCGCACGTAAAGCGTGCCGTCGCGCAGGGCTAAAACGTAAACGTCAAGGGCATCAAGGTGCTCTCTTTATATCAGTTGAGGAGCAGCGACGTCAGCATCGAGACAGCCACCAGCAATGAGGTAGAAGCACTAAAGCAGTACTCTGGCAAATCTACCGCATCGGCAACAGGGCCACTTTACGGGTCATGACCTACGGCATCATCGCGCAAAGCAGACACACCAGCACAATGGACATGGACAGGGTCGAGGAGACAGTCTTCACGCTTGCTATGTTCTCGATACGGCTCTGTCCGATGGCACGCTGGACGTGGAGTTTGAGGTTGCTAGGATCATTACTCTCCGACTTTGTATGGTGAGCGGATCTCTGATGTTCATGATGAGCTCACGCTGTAGCTGCGCAGAAGGCTGTTTGACACTTTATGCACTGTATGTAATTGCTAGTGGGACACCTCTGGCTGCTGCTGCAGCGTAGCTTATCGGTCCGCTCGTCACTCTTGTGGTCTTTTGTTTCTGATCTCTCTCATAGCTTTTGTTGTGTTTATCCAGCCCTCCAGGAATCAACATCGAGAGGCTGGCGTCTAGGTGTGCGAAGGGTTAACCAAAGCCACAACCACATCTTTTGCATGTCGAACGTCGATGAAATTCCTCAAAAGCCAGATGCAGCCCACCCGCAAGAATCTGCTTCATTTTGGCCGTAGATGGAAGACTGTGAAGTAGAGATGAGTGCAGGTCACGCGTTATTCTACAAAAGAAGAATCAGACGTGCTAGCTAGCGTACGATTATGGGGGATCTTACCTCTTGCCTACTTTAAATTCGGATAGCGATGGGAACGAGCTGACTGGAATTGAAGTTGACGAGGAGCCACTAACTTGAACACGCAATTGAACCACAACGCAGGCTAATTTGGGGCTCTAAACTCCTAGGGAAGCTGCGCAAGACCCTAACGAAACTTATTACGTTTAAGTGTTCACTCAGATCTTTGCTGGCATTGAGTTGTGTAAACGTAAACCAGCTCGGTACTTTGGTTGGGGATAAATCTCATAAACTTGGGGGAAAATCTTAGCAGGCAATTGATTACAGTAACACAGGTCAAGGAGACCTAAACACGGGCCACTCCACGTGCGAAAGTTTTGATCATCTGCCGTGTAAGGGGAAGGCGACGCTTCACAGATCTTACGCTGTATGGTTGCGGTACGAGATCATCCCCCTTTTGTGGTGTTACTTTGCGTTACATGCCGTTCTTCATGCCGGCGTCGACTTGAACACCTTGTTCACGGCGCCATAGTGGTGTGCGATTGCAACGCACGTCGCTTACCATTCTACAGCAAGGGGTCTTTTCTCTAGGACTTGACTGACTCATAGGCTGCATCGCAGCATTGATTCTAGGCTTTGTTGTGGTTGAATCGCGCGTGAGAGGTATGGTGTTGCACTGTTGGGGTAGGCGGCATGCGCATAGACACTTTGTGCACTTAACGAGACGCTCGTTCGCCGATTTCGATACGCGATCTGGTATGGGTTGTTTGCAAAAGGCTAGCGTGGTTTGTCCCCCCGTTTTTGAGATTGTCCCCCGCCGAAGTACCGAATTGTTATACATCCACACAACTTAACATCAGCAGAATTTTAAATCGATTTTTGAATGTCCTGTAGTACTTTGGGGTCTCGGAAAGCTTCCTTGAAATTCTAAAGCGAAAATTTGGTCTGTGTTGTGGTTCAGTTGCATGTTGAAGTTGGTGACATTTTTGGAGAAATCGCTAACTTAAAATCAATTTGACCCGTTCCTGTTGCTTTAAAAATTCACAAAACTCAGAGGAGAGGTACTTCAGTGTATGCAAAATATATTCGCAGCTTCAAAGATAAAAGTTACACGTGGTGTTGCGGTGAAATTGCACTGCGCAGCGCAAGAGCTGCCATTTTCGGTACTTCGGCGGGGGACAAATCTCAAAAACGGGGGGACAAATCACGCTAGCCTCTTCGTAGACCTGTTGATAACGTACTCATTAGCAACCTTCCTATAATTAGTAAATTCTTCTAGCTTCAAGAATTCTAGGGCTTCATGTGCAGCCTCAATGGACACCATGTTGGTAGAGAAAAGTTGGTGTTGAAATGTTGGGATAAATGGCGGTGACCGTGCACAGCCAAGGCCGTGCACCAGCCGATGAGACAAATCGACTCCTTTGAGCGACGCAGAAAAACCTCTGCGTGGAACTGGTAACGACATCAACCCACGAACGCAAAAAGAACCTATCGGTTAAGTGTCAGCGTTCAACCAAGGCCCTTACAATGAGCAAACGCAAGGTGAGACAAACTAGGTACCAATGTCGTAGCACCCCATCTAACGGAGCCGAGCAGGCCGACGATAGCAGCCCTACCTCGAACCCAGCGCGCAATGTCCGACTCCGATCTGAGGACAGCTTTCCGCTTCCAAGCCCGCCTGTACTTGCTGAGATCTGTCAGTATCGACTGAAAGTACTCGCGAATATACCAGAAAACCTGCCCTTCTTTACAATGACAGCTCTGACGATCTCCAAATCTTGCGCACTCGAGTCCCAAGCAACACCACATCTAGTCAATGCACTCACAGATGCATTGAGATATGAGGGCGCAGATGAGAAGAAAGTGGATACAGCGAGGGCAATATGGGAGAATAGTAGCATTTTATGCAAGGCAAAAGATGTTGGAGCAATGCTGGGTACGGCCGATACTCTACAAAAAGGGCTATACCTCCTAATCGAAGGGGCCAAGGAAGGTTCCTCGTCCCAGGTTACAGCGCATTTACAACGCCGCCTCAATGTTGCCATAGCTGGATGCTTAGCAGTCAAAGACGACGAGATAAGCGTTGATAAAGCTGTTGGCGAGTCAGCGTCACCAACCAAACTCGAAGGTAGTCAAGGAGCTTCTAGACCCATTAATCAGGGTCAGAAACAGTCTAGCGAGGCTCTGAAGCTTGTTCCAACCCATTCAAGCTATAACGACGAATCTCCTGCGAGCCATATTGATGGCCCCCAAAGTCAAACGTCAAATGAAGATAAGAGTGGGGGTGTAGCGAGAGAAGCCACTAATGCCGTTGTCGACACTATTGACCGGCTCATTTGGGAAGAGACAAAAGCAGCTAAAGCTCGACCCTCAACCGCTCCCTACTGGGTAGAACAGCACAGCAGTGGAAGTTCTGACTCACAATCAAGGGCCGACATCCTCGCATCACTGGAAGCTGGTCTCAGTGGCCCCATAGTGCCTTCTGCTGCTGATCGACTGCAGCTGGAGAGCAGCAACGCACTAAATGGCGAAATTTTCTCGTCTGAGCCACTTCCCTCCAAGTCATTGAACAAGCAACATGCAGATGAAGCCAAGGACTTGCTAATTGCAAGCGAAACTTCAAAGTCCCTTAAGGTGGCCCCGCCTTTTAATGGCGCATCTCCTATCAGGGGAACAAGAATGTCGTCTACCGATATGGGGTACAACGAGGCTCTAAAACGAGACCCACGAGTCAAAATGGAATATGCGTATTCGGATTCTGATCGCGTCTCCTCCGATCAATCTGGTCAAAATCTAGCGTATGGCGCAGCTTCTACCGGAAATGCCGGATGTAAGCTCGTGATAAGTGGCCACACACAATCAGAACGACGCTTACCGGATCGTCCGCTGTCTGAACGCATATCACCAAGAAACATACATGACAAGGTATATAGGCATCGTCACAGTCTTTGAGACGTCCCTCACATATGGTTATTATTACGATATATGGCTGACTCGATGCAGGGTCCAACTCAGTTGACCCCGGACTGCTTGACCTGTTTCTTTTGGTTCTCTCGCAGTTTCTGTAAGAGGGGAGATCGTTGCAAATTTCGCCACGAATTGCAGGAGTATGTCGCGAACTACCCAAAAAGTAGCGGCATGCCGATAAAGGTCATTCATATGAGTACTATGGAGGAGACAAGGAAAGCCACGCTTGCCAGTGATCCAAACCACGTGAGCGTACGTGACAGGCGAGACGATCCGAAGCCAAACGCTGACGCTGCATTCTCGGATACCCCTATCTTAGATTTGTTACTGGATGACTGCATTCCCATTGAGCCTGAATCAGTTTCCAGAGTTATCTCATCAATCATCTACAATATAAGGGCGAGGAGGGGCCGCTCTCAGGGTGTAAGTCCACTTGCACTTCTGGCAGCTCACACGTCTGCTAATGCACTCAGGACTTCGTCACGGAGTTGTACGATTACAAGGGCAAGCTTTCCAGTTTTGATCTCTATCGCCATTCTGGACTGCCAAGCAAGCTGGGTGGTGCGATGACCCAAGTCTCTTACAACCCTGATCGTACACGTATCATGCTCGATGAGATATTAAGACCGTTTGTGGAAGCGAATAAAGACAAGTTTCCGGACTTGCCAGAGAGGACTTTCAAGAGACAGCCTGAATGAGGCGAAAGATTGCAGGCGGATTGGCTGTAGAAGGACTCTGGCAAGTTGTTTTGACACCCGTCGCGTGACTCCGGGCTTTGCGCGCACAGACACGGTACGTCGCGAGCCAGACTCAGCGGCGAGAGACAGAAAGAACGGAACGCGTTTTACCACATCAACCAATGGTATCGACTTTAACAAGACTGCAGAGCCAGAGAAAAGATCATCCTGACAAAAAACGACCGGCACACGTGTCGAAGAGAGGAGTTCGGACAGTGTCGAGGCCTCCGAATATTTTACCGACTTGCGATCACACGACGCTGACAGCAACGAGAATATGGTAATCATACGCATATCGAAATTCAATGTCTGTTTTGTCCCAAGCGCCAATCTGAACCCTTGTGCCAAGGGCGCAATTGATAATCGCGCCATGCTTAGGCGATGTGCTCTAGATCTTGCAGATCAAACAAATCCTGAACTTCACCGATTTTAAGGTTGAGTCATGTTTGCAAATCTCGCTCGGCTTTGTGCTCATTCTCTCATTGGCGCAGCCCAGTAATCGCAAAGTCTTCTGTGAGTTTCGATGTGCGGGTTGGCGGAACACAATTGCTAACCTTGTCTAGGTCAGCCCACTGAATGAAGCATTATCGAACGAATTAATGAGAGCTATACTGCCGTGCAATGAAGGTAACTGCCCTAGGCCAAGGTTGAAACACAGTCGATTGCAGAGTCTTTACATCGAAAGTACGAGGAGCTCGAGACAGTGGTGATGTAAAGAATTTGTGCGTTCTTCAACAGGGGGTGATCTGAGAGCAAGGAAAAATTGCGAGAACCGGAAACTACAAAAAAGGAGAGTTGCTCTCAGCACAGCTGTCAATAAATAAGCCAATTTGCTTGACTTCATAAGCTTGATCGACAAGCCTCAATTCCATCAATTCAATCGTTTCTTAGCGGCTGGCGAGCAAATCAAGCCGCCAGAGTGAACTTGCTTGCCTTATTTGAATTGTCTGAGTCGCTTAGAACTGTTATTCATACCATTGTCGATACTGTGTCTGTGCACTCCGCGCGCACGGTCGGCCAACGCGCCACCCAACAAAGAATCAAGACTATTGACACCCCTCCATAACCCAACACCACCATGCCGCTAAGAGAAGCCCTTGCAGCAGCGGATAGATTAAAGCCAGGAGAAAAGTTCTCGTACCGGAGTCTTGCCAAAAAGTATGGTTGTACGCGCTCTACTTTGACGCGCCGCTTGCAAGGCGTTCATGCGTCGCGTGAGGACGACGTAATTAGACGGCGATTACTCCACCCTCGCACCGAAATAGAGCTTGTACAGTATATCAGAAGCCTTATTGAGAAGCACTTGCAACCTTATAGGCAAACGATTATTCATATAATCACTCCCTTCTGCGCCTGGCCGCCATCAGAAACATGGGTTACTCGCTTCTTCCAACGCCATCACGATACCCTCGAGAACCTCTGGCAGACGCCTATGGAGACTCTGCGTCACGACGCTGATAATTACGAAAGATACCGCCTGTATTTCGATCTCCTGCACGGGAAAATGGATGAGCACAACGTGCTGCCTGAAAATACATATAATATGGATGAGAAAGGCTTCATGATTGGAGTAATTAAGAAGGGCAAGAGAGTGTTTGACAAGGCTCTATTTGGCTAGAAGCAGAATCAACAGAGCTCTCATGACGGCAACAGAAAGTAGTTTACAATAGTAGCAGCAATTTGCGCTGATGGTACTGCACTGCCGCCGTGCGTCATCATACATTCACCCTCTGGTGAGGTTCAACAACTCTGGGTGCAGGAAATTGACCCGCGTTACAACTCTGTACACTTCTATACCTCTTACAATGGGTGGACGAACAACGATCTTGGTTTAGCCTGGCTGCGGGACCTATTTGAGCCGCACACAAAGCCAAAATCACGGGCTCAGAAGCGACTACTCATTCTTGACGGTCACGGCAGCCATATAACGAAGGCTTTCATGGATTATTGCGATAATCACTCAATTTTGCTCTCTATATTGCCTCCGCACGCTACTCATACGCTTAGCCGCTTGATGTGGTGTGCTTCAAGAGTCTGGCTCAAAATTACTCCGATGAGCTTGCAAACCAACACCAACGACGGCAGGGAAAGTCACCAATCAATAAGGGAGACTTCTTACCTCTCTTTATACCAGCCTAGGAGCGTACCTTCACAGAGAAACTCGGAAAGAAGGCTTTTGAGAGCACTGGGATCTTACCACCAGACCCCGACGTCATACTCTCAAAATTCGAAGAACCACCACCTTCCACATCCAGCACGCCCTCCAAGCACTCGAATCTGCTAGAGCCTGAGCCTGCACCTGATTCACCAAGTTGGCGCAAATCTCTGAGGCTTCTAAGAGCTGAGAGAGCGCGATGTGACGCTGCATATTCGTCAGCTGTTGAGCAGTCACTCCACCAACTCCACGTACAATTAGAGCTTAAAGATCAAGAGATTGCAGACCTCCAAGAGGCCTTACAGGCTAATAAGAAGAAAAAGAAGAAGAAGAAGAAGAAGAGGAAGAAGAGGAAAGTACTTCCTCTAGAGCCCACCGATCCTAATGTGCAAGGTGGAGCGTTCATCGTCACACCAAGAGCTACGAGGCGCGCTGACCTACTTCTTGAGCAAAGAGAGCAGGAAGCACTTGATGGGGAGCTTGCCAAAACCACAAGAGAGCAACTACGACACCAGAAGAAGGTTGTACAACAGCATGAGAAGCAGCAGAAGAGTATCGCGTTCAGAGAGAGGGTTGCAGCGAACGCTACCAAGCGTGCTATAGAGCGCTGCAAAATCGAAAAGCAGACAAAGAAGCTCTTAGACGCGCTCGCGACGCAGAGAAAAATAACCAATTGCCTAATCAGGTAAAGAGCAAGGCCTCACAGAGACTGCGATCAAAAGTAACTAAGAATCGCGGTGGTGCTGCTGCGCGGAGGCGGGTAGTTGTTCATGAGCCCTCCCCACCACCACCAACTACTAAGTCAAAATCTGGGGGCACCATCCGTCCCCCAAAAAATTGCAGTAGCAAAAAGTTGCGCAACGGTCAACAGATGAATTCTACAGATTACCTCGTGATAGCAGTGATGTGGTGTTGCTCAATAACCGCGGTTCTGAATTGGTGCATAAGGGTGATGGGGTGCGCGTTGGCCGACCGTGCGCGCGGAGTGCACAGACACAGTAGGGAGTGTTCCGTGCCGCCACACCTGAGTAGGCGATTTTGAGCGGATACCGCCGCGAGAAAGGCCTCTCTCGTTACCTCATAGCAGATGGTCGCCGCTCTTCAGCTAGTTCGAAGAGAGTACCTTGATTCCAGTGATGATTTCGTTTTCACTCTGCGATGGCGCGCTCTACAGGCGCGTTGAGGTTGTGCACGTTCAACGCCTGCAGGCTTTGTACCGTACCGGGGTCTACCGTCTCTGATAGTCGCGACGACTTCACGATGCGTCTGCAAGGAAGGCATTCTAGGAACTTGTGTATTCGGAGTGCCTGCTAGCGGTGTGCCCCTTGCTGCCATCGCAGCATAGCTAGACGCACCACCTTTCTGTGATCTCGCAAATTTTATGTGTCTTGCCATCTCTAGTTTCGCTTTACCTGCCTCGACCGCCTCCTTGGCCGCTGTCTTTGCATCCTGTCCAGCTCTTGTGTTCAATTGTGCCCTAGCGGCGATGGCGTGGACGGTATCGGCGGTGTTGATAATTTCTCTTTGGAGCTTATGCTTGATAGCATCGAGCATTCGCGCGGTGTTGTATGAAAATGCCTTGGCCTCGGTTTACGGGATGCTAAGCGCCTCGCACAACATGCAGAGGTCAGGGGCGTGTCGCACTGTCAGTATGAACGTCAGCGTACCGTGAAAGATAACCATAACGAGGGCTGTCGGCACGGGCTGGCTTTGCGTGCGATCGATACAAGTCAGCGCGTCTTAGAGGTAGGTTGCTGGGGCCACGGTGTCGCCATGGCACGTCAGACGCAATGAGCTGCTGCAACCGGGTGTTGGCTAGTCAATTGGCGTCATAAGCGACCTTTTGAGCACGACAATGCGACTGAATTCCGGAAATCGAGTTCTCGCTGTATGTCGTGTTTTCGAGGTGGAGCTGGTCTTTTGAGAACGCCGAAAGCGCTCAGTCCTTGACTTTGCCAAGGTGGGTTACCGAGACCACCGGGTCAATGCACACGTCGGTTCAGTGCACGCAAGCACCAAAACACACTTTTCTCCTCAACACCATAACTCCACGAAATGTTAACCGTTTTTGATGCTGTCATGCTGCGCGAGTGATGCATGCAATATGCTGCCCCTCCGTGGAAGCGTACCGTGTCTGCCGGGTCAATGCACGCCACGGGTCTGTGCACGAATTCTGTACATCTCAATACCGCGAAAATGATCGTATAACTCCACAACAAGTAGTAATTATATAGTTAAAACTAAATTGAAGTATCTATACAGCTCTCTGACGATTTTGCTAGCTCTGTTAATAGTTCTGAGTTGCAGTGCGGCCGCTGCGCGTGGTGTGGGTGCGAGGTGCAGGTGCAGGCTGCTCTACAACAACACTACGCTGGGCACGCTTATGGGGTGTTTTTTTTGTATGTGCTTTCTGTGACATCTTGCGCTTACTTGATTGGGATAATTGTATAGATTTGAGTGCGTTGCGCTCTTGTTTCTTGCGCTCTTTCTCAGCGGCTTCCTCTGCTCTCTTTACCTTTGATGCCTCCACCCTCGCAGCGTACGCCACAGAGCGTCTCTCTCGCTCCAGCTTGTTTTGTAGAGTCGTAGCCGCTCTCTGCTCCCGTCGATGGTGTTTCGCCACCTCTTCTTCGAGCCGATTCGTCTCATTGTGGTGGTGTTGTTGTCGCGCGCGTTGAACTCTACTAGGGCTGAAGAGGAGGGCTTCATCACGCCCTGCACTCTTCTAAGGTAGCAGCAGAGCTCCACGCTTCTTCTTTGCGGGATTCTGAGTAGCAATTACAGCAGAAAGTCCTTTGTTCTCGGCGTTAAGAAGCTCACAACGAGTGCTCAAATGGTGTAGCGTACGACGGAGTCGTCGCGCGTCCTCCGAGGTGTTTTCTCCCACAACAGCTTTGTATAATCGATCGATCGCGCGCCAATCGTCTGCCTCGATGGCTGGAGGGGTCTCATAGCCGTCGTTACTATCGTCGTCCCATCGGCTGAGTACGACGCTCGCGTTCTGTGGCCATATACCTGTTGCTTCAAGGGAGCTGAGGATGCGCACCTCAGTCATCGTACGCTGCCACGCGCGCCAGAAGAGCATAAAGAAGTCAGCCTTGGGCACCCCTGCTAACGCTTGGCTATCGTGAAGGTGTTGTGTGACGAAATCCGAGTAAAAGTGAGCGAGAGGGCTGAACAGCACAACGTCAAGCGGCTGGAGCGACTGCGTACTGTGCGGAGGGAAGACTGCTAACAGAATCCTGTGTTTATCGCAATAGTCAATGAAGCGCATCGTTAGATGGCTGCCATGGCCGTCGACGATGAGCAATCGCCAGCTTCTGCGCGCTTTCTTAGAGGTGTAGCGCTCGAACAGCTGCTTCAGCCACGCAAGCCCCACCTCGTCGTTCGTCCATCCTGAAGGCGTCGCAGTAGTAAATACTGAGTGTTTTCCTGGATCGATATCCTCAACCCAAGCGGCCTGGAGGGTGTTATCA
>JAKJXN010000124.1:0-26769 GCA_022225945.1 Didymella pomorum | reverse complement strand
AACAACGCGGGGGGACGCGTGATGGTCTGCAGAGACTGTTGCGACCACTGGCAGGTAGTTTTGATGCTCTTTGTGATGATAATTCCAAAAATTGATTTCTCGCTGTTTGTCGTGTTTAATAAGAAGATTTGGCCGTTTGCCGCAAAGCTGACCGACAGGAATGGCTTGAACAGCACGCCGTAGACGTCGCTTACATAACATCCGTGTATCGATCACTAGCCACCGCACTGCCACAGCGTACTTGCAAAGCTTTCGTTCATCATCAGCTGACAAGCTCTTCGGCTGACACGCTTTCTGCTTACGCGCGCGGTCTGATTATACGTCGCGCTCGCGCAGACATCGTCATCTTGGCCGTGATCCTTGCAGCAGTTGCGAATCGAACAGGAAGTTCCACAATGTCAAAATCAAGCTCAGATTTGCCTATGTTCTATCTGCATGCGTCGGATTAGCCGCCAATCAAATCCCTGAACCCCGTTGTGATAGGTCATTCGAATCACAAGACAAAGCAATAGCCCTTCAGTCCAGATGATTCGATCTCACGTTCGCCTTGCTCCAGCTCTCTGCATGATGGTTGGGTTGTTGCTGTGAGAGCCGGAAGGACGAGCACGCTGGACAGGGTGGAGCCTCGCGAGACGGCCACGTCAGCCGTTTGCCCAAAATAGCCGGCGCTGAGTCAACGCCACTGCCATAACTGGTGGGCCTGCCTTTGGCCCCGCGCGATCACCACGCTGCCAGAGCCGCCGTCGCTGTGTGCTCGTCAGCCACCGCTGCCTGCCTTGACCGACAATGATGCAAGCTCCTTGCTTGATACCTGAGCCTGTTTAGACGTGAGCGTCGTACCTTGAGGGCCCACGATGCCTGTGTCGCACGATGCGGCTCTTGCAGTTCGATCGGGATGGCAACCTCTGCCTGATCAAGGACCTCAGTGACGACGAGCTCTTGTCCTACCCGTACGCTATCCTCTCGCATACCTGGGGTGAAGATGACGAAGAAGTAAGCTTCGCGGACCTGACTCAAGGCTTGGGGACGACAAAAGTGGGATACGAGAAGCTGCGCTTTTGTGGTGAGCAGGCTGCCAACGATGGCCTGCAGTACTTCTGGGTGGACACTTGCTGTATCGACAAGAGCAGCAGCGCCGAGCTCTCAAAATCCATCACGTCGATGTTTCGCTGGTACGGCGAGGCGGTCAGATGCTACGTGTATCTCAGAGATGTACCAGCAAAGGCTAGTAAGAGTAACGAGGACTCGTCGCGACTTTGGGAACCAGCTTTCCGCAGCAGTCGATGGTTCAGACGTGGCTGGACGTCGTAAGAGCTCCTCGCGCCTCGGTCAGTCGAGTTCTTCAATCTGCACGGCACCCGGCTGGGAGACAAGAAGTCTTTAGAGCAACTGCTGCATGAAGTCACCCAGATCCCGCTTCCTGCCCTTCGCATCGCTCCACTGGACGAGTTTGGTGTTGAGGGGCGGATGTCCTGGGCGAAAGATCGTGAGACGAAGCACGGTGAGGACAAAGCATACTGTCTGTTGGGTCTCTTTGGTATCAGCGTGGTGCCAAACTATGGCGAGGGATTGGAGAGAGCTTTCGTGAGGCTGCAGAAGGAGATCCAAGGCGGTAGGTGATCTAGCTCGAGTCAAGTCTTGTGGGTGCAATAAAGTGAAACCCTTCGCTGACACCATGATATCACAGAGGACTTCATCACTCGCCTTCCGTACGCCGCCGATGCGCTCTTCAACTCGAACACGTCCCAGCATGAGGAGGCCTGCCTCCCCAACACCCGCGTCGATCTGTTGAACACAATATACGAGTGGGCAGACGGGAACAGCGAAGAACACATTTTCTGGTTGAGTGGCCTGGCGGGCACAGGCAAGACAACGGTTGCACGCTCAGTCGCGCTGTTGTATCATACACAGCAGCATCTTGGTGCCAGCTTCTTCTTCTCCAAGGGCGGCGGCGACGCTGGCCGAGCAGGCAAGTTCGTGACCAGCATTGCGGTTCAGCTTGCGCGGAGCGTGCCTGGCGTTCACCGTCACATAAGCAGTGCCATCATACAACGTCCCGAGATCGCCAGCCAGTCGCTGCGCGACCAGTGGAAGTATCTCGTCCTCGAGCCACTGTCGAAGTTAGAGAAGCCAGCAACCTTTGTTTTGATAGTCGACGCCCTGGACGAGTGCGAAGGCAGCAATGATGCACAGCTCATCGTGCAGCTTTTGGCGATGTGTGGGTCGTTGAAGCACGTACGGCTGCGAGCATTTCTTACAAGCAGGCCTGAGGTGCACATCCAGTACGGGCTGGATCAAGTGCCGGACGCGAAGCGGCAGAGCTTCGTCTTGCACCAGGTATCGCCGCCCACCATCAATCACGACATCCGGCTGTTTCTGAAACATGAGCTCGCGGTAGAGATTCATCTCAACAGTATTTATACAGGAAGATTGTGAGCGTAAATTGCCAGATGCACTGACCGGCTGTGTTCTCCACAACAAGCCAATCACTGACGATACCTAACACAAGCACCCTGTGGGTACCATCCTGATGGGACTGGAAAGTTACTCATTCCCTCATCATTCGAGGAGAACATAAAGAGTCGAGCTCTTCCAAAGGAACATAAGTACGTAGAGTCAAGTCGACCATCTCTTGTATGTTAGTAAGACCATCGGAACTCAATGGAGATCTGATCCGCGAACTGTCACAGACTCCAGCAACTGCTGGAGAAAGGGCCGTTTCGTCCTTCGAAAGGAGAGCGCCGGTAAGGCCATGAGAAGACGGCGCGCATGCTGGGCGCGGCAGAAATGACTTGAATACCGGTGTTCTCCTCGACCGCTTTGCTTCCACTACGGTCGTTTCTGAGACGAATGGTACGAACAGCACGTCGGGGTACCCGTCGCAGTTTCGCTTGCCGAATTGACATTGGGAACACGCCGGACGCTTGCCGTCACACTACCAGGCAGCCATTTAAGTTAGAGATGATGTTCTAGTTGATAACTGAAACGACAAAAGAAAGGAGTTAGGAAACCAACCTGGACTTTCCGCTTCCGACAAGTATGGCACAGGTTCTTCTTCCTGACTTTCATATTGCGGTGCAGTTGCCTCAATAAGATCGGTGCGGTCAAAAGGTCGGGTTCTTGTTCGGGATATGGCACCAAAAGCGAACAGTCGATGTGGGCTAATACTAATACTGCAATGGACAATCAGTGGGTGTGAGGGATGATGCATTACTTACAAAACGATGCGGCCCTATTCTAGCACTTGACCGGAAGAATGACGAAGACGCAGCTATCCTGACCAATCGGAAAGTTCAGTGTGGGTCGGGTTTTGCATCCCTTCTAGGACTAGTGCACGGCGCTATCGTGCTGCCCAGCTGATGACCGTGTTTCTTTTGACCGCATTGTTGCTTCACCCTGGACCATATCTGCCAGACTCTGGCGCAAATCTTCGCCAGCTGATCAAGCAATGAAACCAAATCACTCAGTCATTCGGTTTGTCATCTCAGTGGCAGGATGGACTATAAATCCGAAGTCTGCGATTCGCAGCCCTTGACTCTACCAGAAAACTACAGCTCCTCTTCTTACACGTCGTTTCGCTCTTTACCTTGGTAGCATAGCAAACGCCCACAATCATGCCGGCCTCTACATTCACAAACAAGGTCAGCGTCACCCATATCGGGACTGCCACGGCAATCCTTGACATCGATGGTATCACCTTCCTCACCGATCCGTTCTTCTCCCCTGCTGGCAGCGAGTGGCCAACCGTACACGGCAACCCGCCTCTCAAGGTTCACGACGATCCTGCCCTGCAGATGAACCAGCTGCCTCACATCGATGCCGTTCTCTTAAGTCATGAGAACCACCCCGACAATCTCGACGAGCTTGGACGGCAGCTACTCGACGGCCGCCATGTTGTCACAACGAATGATGGTGCGAAGAACCTTGCTCCACGACCTAGTGTTCTTGGGTTCAGTGATTGGGAGGAGAAGACGGTCAAAATCGCGGGAGCCACCTTCCACATTACCGCTACGCCGTGCAAGCACTGGCCTGGCCATGAGTGTGTTGGATTCATTCTTCATACCGAGAGTTTCGGCATCGCACCGGACGGTCGACACAACGCAGTGTACTTCTCCGGCGACACCGTATACATTGAAGAGCTTGCCAAGGTTTCTGAGAAATATCACATCGCGGTCGCACTGATGAACCTAGGCAAAGCGACCTTCTACAACGTCACTCGCGAAGGTCTTCCCAGTGAGACAGGCGAATTCCTTCAGATCACTATGGATGGCCGCCAGGCCGCGCGTCTCTTCCGCGAGATCAAAGCAGACATCCTTGTGCCTATGCACTACGAATCATGGGATCATTTCACACAACACGAGGAGGAGCTCTCGAAGGAGTTCGAGGATGAAGGCGTATTATCGAAGGTTCGTTGGCTTAAACCTGGCAAGGCCGTACACATCAACTGAGATGCTGCGCGAGCACCAGAGTGATTAGGGAAAAGTTAGATCGCGTAGTCGAACATTGCTTCTGTGAGAATCTTGCAGGTCTCATAAACTCGTGCAGTTATCTCGTTCAAACTATGGTGTATCCAGTGAATAGCGTTAGAGCATATCTGTTAGAGTGCTCAACGATTAATGCAATCTAGCGAACGACGAGTTTGGGCAGAGCTTAGCTTGAATCCCAATCTGGCACTCAGTCAATCACGATAGCCTCCAATAAACCCCATTCATCTCTGCACTCTGATTTTCTAGCTTGAAATTAAGATTGACCTGCACCTTCGTTTGCTGACTACGTATAATTGGCCTCGGTTCTGCCCCTGACGTTGCGGCTCTCACGTGAGGGCTGGGTTCGAGGTCTATTCGCCGAATCACATGATATGCTAACTCGGCTTTTGCTACCGTATCGAGTATAGCGCGGATGTGCTCGAAGCAATCCGTTTTCAGAAAAAACTGTGATGACCCTTGATTTCAAATCCAGGTCATAAAATACGACAATATAAGACTTGCGATTTATTCAGATATCACTTCTTCAATCTTTATCTCAACTCGCACGACTAGCGACCACAGCTAGTGGGTGTGAATTTGTCCGACGACCAATCCCTCGGAGTACAAGACAACTCAAACCTTAAAAGCGATGAATGATCAAGAGGACAAAGAATCAATGTCGACTGATCAGCACCCGCCCAGGGGCGAAGCGCCGGATCTTACAACCGCCTTGAGTCTTTCCCTAAGCAATGCATATCCCGAGGATGACTCGGCAGCGTACTCGCCCCCAGAAGGAGGTTTGACTGCCTGGATTGCTGGTGAGTTGGAAACTTCCGAATGATATGATTGCATACTGATCCGTCCACTTTTTAGTACTGGCTTGCTTTCTGGTCATCATGAATACATGGTATATCGCCACCTCAAACCCAACTAGATTGATGAAGCTTATACGTATTGAAAAGGGGCATGATCATCTCATTTGGCGTCTTCCAAACATACTACGTCTCGACTCTACACCAGGCACGCTCAGACATTGCATGGGTCGGCTCCATAGCCGTTTTCCTCCTCTTCTTTATGGGTATTATTAGCGGTCGCCTCACGGACGCAGGGTACCTCCGCATAACAACAATAGTTGGTGCGATCCTCGTCGTACTTGGGACTTTCATGACATCCCTGACGGAAAACTACTGGCAAATCATCCTGGCGCAAGGACTTTGTACTGGTCTGGGCAACGGTCTTCTCCTGACACCTATGATGACTCTCATCACCACATACTTCAGGAGAAGGCTTCCGCTCGTCATGGGAATAGCATCCTGCGGAAGTGTGACCGGAGGCCTGATCTACCCAAGTATGGCAAGAACATTGCTGCCAACAATCGGCTTCGGTTGGACGTTGAGGGCAATGGGCTTCATACAACTGGGAACATTCGCAATCGCTTTGATAGGCGGCAAGCCGAAGCGAGCTTCTAGGAAGTCAGCGCCCCTAGTGGATTGGGCTGTTTTCAAGGAGCCCGTGTTCACAATGTACCTTGTTGGAGCTTTTTTGGTAAGTCTTGACTGCCAGCCTTTTTTCTGGTTGATCATGTGTGAGGACTCTGCTTACGAGATCATAGGCTTATTTGGGTGTATTTTTTCCCTTTTTCTTCCTCAGCTCCTATGCGCGGGAAAAGCAGGGAATGTCCTATACCCAATCACTCGACTTGACGCTCACTCTAAACGGCATCGGGTTCGTTGCCCGCTTACTACCTAGCCTTTTTGCTAGGTACGTTGGCACGATGAATGTCTTCATAGGATTCGTGTTCGCCTCCTCACTATGCATGTACACTTGGATACCAGTACACTCCACACCTGGACTGTACATCTGGACTACCTTCTACAGTCTTTCTGTTGGCGGCGTCCAGTCCCTTTTCATGGCGGTGGTTCCCGTCATAAACTCCGACACGTCCAAGATAGGGGCGCGGCTGGGAATCATCTCAGCATCCGTTGGCATCGGCGCTCTGATTGGATCCCCGGTTTGTGGTTCTATAATAGCTTCGGGTAAAGGCTCGTATGCTGGTGCTCAGGCATTCTCGGGGAGCACCTTGCTCTTGGGAGGCTTGGTTGTACTTGCTGCGCGAGAGTTCAAGAGGCGACAGGATCAGAAAGGATTTTGGACGAAGATGTGAAAGCTATACAGTGGTAGGCTGTGCATACTTCGCTCTACCAGCTGCAGATGCAAATCCAGGATTCAACAGAATTTACCTTTTAAGTCTGTAAGCAAGGGGGGCACTAGTATTGGGTCACATGTATGAGTGTATTCATCTGTGCATGTACAAGTGTGTGATCTGAGCTCGAAAGTAGTCGGACCCATTAGTCATGCCTGCAGAGCAGTCATGTGATGTGGTCCTAGGCTTACATTCAATCTAAGTGGAATCACCTGACAGCTGTTCCTTCCTCCCAAAGACCCTAACTTAATCGCAGTACTACTAACCTTTTGGCGACACTATAGCTGTACGATGGTTCTAAAGAGTGCAAAATGTGCGCAGTATCGCGTCGCACCTTTCTAACAGTTGCATTTAGTGTTGAGGTGGTGCAACTGACAACGTGGTTGACTCAAGCCTTGAAATCTTCTCTCTATACGTGTTTCTGCCTCTTTCTACTGCCTGCTGTCTTGCCTTCCTCGTCCAACATCTCAAACAAAGCCGGACGCTTACGACAGGGGAGATAAGCGCGAAACCCAAGGAAGCTATGCCATTCGCGACTGATGATCCGATACTCTGCTCTTCTGGCTTCTATAGCTCCAGGAGCCTCTTCTAGTCCTCGAGCGTATATAGTCCCCGCTATCCACGTTGTATGGCTTGCTTGATCGTTCGATGTCTTTCTTCGACACCATAGTCTCGCTTAAATCCACCGCTATTGAGGTAAACGCGGGATATAGCACAAGATGAACCACAGTTAGTAAACAATGAGCTCGCTGACTTCTCTAGGTAGATAGCGGTGGATGATCTTTGTAGACACAATGATGTTGTTCCCTTGTGATACGCGGTCACTGTACTGACCAGACCATCTTCGACGAAAATGCCTCGATGGTGCCCATTCACTGTATTACAGTGACGCAAGCTAAGAATTTATGTGCCACGAGCTGGCTGACCTTCGATGATGTGAACGAGGAGTAGAAGCCGTTCGAGGAACTAGTTGATCTTGGAGATGTACTTTTTCGCCGCTGCTACTTTCTATAGAACCTTGGAATCTTTCTTGCGCAACTCCACAAATTCAGCTCGAAGCGCGTCAGCTTCCAAGACGCGATCAAGCATCCATCGTTTCCCTTCTGGCAAGACGTCTTTGTTTCGAGGGTCTTAATAGAAGCTCCAGCCCTTGGAGCACTGTGTTGGGTCGTCTTTCAAGTCGCGCAGTTCGAAGGCAGGGATCACGTCTTCTCGCTTCTCGTCGCCATTTATCAGGAAGAGCTGCTCTAGCTCAGACTGTGCCAGCGCTACTTGGGCGGCAACGAACTTCTTCAGGTCAGCTATGTTCAGCTCAAGCTGTTTGTACGTGAGTCGCTCGTGATCATCGGACCAATATATATAGGCCAGACTTGTAGAGCTGTTTCTGATCTTTTTGCCATACGCTCGTAATCGAAGCACCCAGTTGAAAGGGGACCGACTTCCATGGATCATGAATCGCTCCCGCATCTCGTCCAGCACGTCCGACGGATGCTCAATCTGCCCTTCTTCTGCCATCATGACTGACATTTGAATGACGAGCATCTGTGATATCTTGACAAAAGCGGATAAGTAGGATGTGAAGGAAGATGTGTCTCGAAGGATTTTTTTATCAGGATCCACTTCCAGCGCGGCGAAGAAACCAACCGCTGTGCTTTCAAATAAGTCTCCTTTCAGCGTGTGGTCGAGTATAGAGATGCAGAATCGGAGGCATGCCCGGTCGAGCCGGGCTTCCAATGATTTTCGGATGGCCTTGGGGCCTTGATCGACACCTTCTTTTTCCTCTCGACTCTGCTCAAGCCCAAAAAGCTCCTCGCCAACGGCTATCATCTCATCGAGGTGCCCCAGCTGGCGAGTTGTCAGACGATGGGCGAGCGCGATATGATTCTCCGGTTGTATGGTACGGTATGCGAAACAGATGAGTCTTTTGGAGACCTGCTTGTAGTTCCGATATGTCGAATCGCGCAGTTTGGTCATCAGTGGCCGATCGAAAGCTCTTCTCCGCTAAATGAAACTGTTGACCCGCGCCAGATCGAATACATTGACTTTGTCGTTCCGTATCGAACTGTGTGCTTCTTCGACGACGCGGTCAAGGCGCCTTGAAATTCGACTAGAAGTGGCTCTGACGCTCGCTTAGCGGGGCTTGCTAGTAGGGCAATTGTAGCAAATGTGTGGCCCTGAAGATATTTCGGCCATCGCGTCATCTCGAGCCACGGTGAGACTTCATTCGGCGCAGCATTGTCCAGGATCTTTTCCTCTAGTGCGCTCGTCTCCTGGTTCCCCTGCTCTAGTGCCTCGTCGGGCGCGTATGTACTCTGCTCCGGTATGTTCGCGGCCATCTCTGATGCCTGTGCATGTCTTCATCCTCTGTGGCTTCGGCAGGAGAAATGACTGCAAAGAATTGACTTCTAGAGCCTCGTACGAAGAGACCAGCGCTTCCAACGGACCGTACCGTAGTACGGTTGACCCATATACTGACGATTACGGCCGGATTTTTGGTGTTGTTACGTACGTACGGCTCACAATGGGCGGATTTACGGGCAGTAACAGTAATACGGACAGTAAATTTCCTATTTTGGCTAGTCTGCAAAGTTAAGTGAGTTGAAGCTGCGAACTGTCCCTGTATCCTTCATTGACACATGGCGGCTTAGATTAATAAGCGGGCTCTCAACAACGCAATTCTTAAGCCAGTTCTTCTGCAATTGAAGCGCCTCAATAGTAGCTGGCGATAGCGAGTTTCGATCGGCAGTGACGGTGCGGCCAGCTGTACTAAAGCAGCGCTCACACTCACAGCTTGTAGATGGGATGGATAGGAAATCGGCAGCCATCTTAAACAGTGTGGGATACCTGTTGCGGCCAATTTTGAGCCACCAACGCCATGGGTCAGCCATCAACTCCTGATAATCGTCGTCTCGATTGAGGTCCTCATTGAGATCGTCGATATAGTTGGCCAGCTCGTTCTCACGCTTCCGACGCTTGGACCCGTGAGTGCCGTGAAAGTAACCTACGTCAACCTGCATGACGGCAGCAAGTGGGTTGTTGGCGTAGCTGGCAGGGAGTTTCCGCTGCCGGTAGTGTTGTTGTTCAGCTTCCATCTCATCTTGGTTGCTATTGGAGGCAGCAACGTACTGCTCAAACGTCTTGCTAAGGGATAACTCAGCCTTCTTGTGCCAATCGTCAAAGTCACGCCACGTGGATTTGAACCAGTTGAGGCGTAACATAGGGTGGAGAGCTGTGGCGATGGTGTAGTAGCTGTACTTAGGGTCAAGTATCAACTTTTCCCAGTACGTGTTAAGCTTCTGGAGGCCAAATCTGACGGCTGAGGCAAAGTAGCTGTCGTCGTCGTCGTCAAACTTACTGACGCTTGCCTCGTAGTGCTTCCAAAGTGCTTGAAGGTTGACGATAGTCTGCCACAACGAGCCGAAGCCTGACACGCTGTTGTTGCCCTCCAACGCTTTGCAAAGGTCGTACGGCACTTTGAGGAACTTAACAAGCTCGTCAACTTCGAGCCAATCGTCATCAGTAAGCCCATCAAGTACAGGGTTGTACTGTTGACCTTCATCGTCACTATCGGCAGCAAAATCTCGATCGTTCTCAGCTTGTTGTTGGTTACAGATCGACGACGATAGCAATTGACGCTAATTTTGTGCCAAGGCTCCATAAGCGAGCCAGTAAGAGGCGTTGGGTAGCCTGTACTAGGCAAATCTGATGCTGTCGCCATGGCTATAAACTCCGGGGTTGATGTGCCTGGTGATGTACCTCGTGAGTGCCACAACGCCTAGTCTTGAGTATAGTTGTGCTCGGAAAGGTGACCCGTAGTCTCAGAAAAGCCTTCTGCGCGTTAATATAGAAAAAAAAAACGCGATAATCGCGTTGTGGCGTGGTGGGAGAGTAAGTTGTACTACCGTTGAGCTCGCACGTTGGGCGTGGTGTTGAGTCTCAACGCACGGACTCCGAACGTCAAAAAAAAGCAAATAATGGTAGACGTGAGATTCGAATGTGCAAAACACTCGTTTACACGCTGAACAACACTCTAAATAGGTCTTATTACTAATAGCATATGTGCTAGAGCATAAGGTATAGTAACAGTTACACTACAAGGTTAAACAACTATAATAATATAAGTATTAGTGACTAGTTTGTACAATATATACTTAGCTGTGTGAAAGTGAAAAAGAGTATCGTAGTAACCTTCACCTGCGGCAGAACTTGGCACTTCACAGCAAACTTCATCAAGGCTATACCAATTACGGACCGTATTACGGTTGCTACTCCAATTACGGTCCGTTACGGTACGGTTGACTACACCTCTACTACGGTACGGATCACGTGCCCGTAATACGGGCAGTATTACGGACGGTAGTACGGTCCGTTGGAAGCGCTGGAAGAGACGCTGGCACGACACTTGGTGCCACTGAGGCGCAGTCGCCGCGGCAGCCTTGGATGAGCGTCCTTTGACACACTTATGCTCAGTGTGCTGAGTCCGGAAATGCTTCTCTATGGTTCCCTTTGTTGTGCAAGTGTAGCTGCATGCCGAGCAAGACAAGCCTTCGTGTATGGGAAGGTGCGGCAAAGCAAGAAGCCCTGGAGGAGGAAGTTGGAAGCAAGGTGAATCGGGGCCAATCGGAGTCTTGAGCATGAGCTCTTCAACAAGCAGCGTCCTTGCTTTTTCCGACGAGCCGAGCTCTGGATGGTCAGCATGCCACCTTGCGAGGTGAGCCAGGTAGTGTTTGGGCTTGACGCCCATGCCACACGGGATACATATCCACGTTCCATAATTCGCTAGGTAAGAAAAGATGTCCATGATAACGTGTGAGCATCCAGTAGCTGATCTAGGTAGTCAGTATCTTAGCGACAGAACACTGTAGCGATGCAGGCATATGAAAGGTGCTGAACACTGATTAAAAAGAAGTGGCTGGTTGTAATTATTATGATTGTAGCAACATCTCACGATTATCATGATCTAGCGTGCAGGAGCTTGTGCTCAGAGTGTAGGAGCAGGAAGACTTACAACGGCTGCGGGCGCATAGAGTTCTGGTGAGGCGAGGCGTTAGCGCGAGCAAGGTCCCAGCTCAGTGGAAGCGAGCGAATCAGCAGTCGAGAAAATCGAGTGAGGGTTAAATCGATATAGCCATGTAGCTCTAGGAAGGCTCGGAATATACAGGAAGCCAATGCCACAACCAATGAGAATGCCTTGGGAGATGTGCAACTGCCATATTCGAGTTGCGAAAGACGCTGCAAGAAAGCCCCCGCTTTGGAAGACCGAGCCAGCAACCATCGTCGTATGCGTTCCGAGCCTCCGAGTAAGAATGGTAACAAAGGGCGCTATTAGCATAGCTATGGAGAAGTTGAAGCCGCCAATGAAGGCAAAGTCCCAAGTAGATGCATCCGGGAAGATGTCTTCAGCTAAGTAATGTGAGAGATAGATGCCGTATGCCTGAGCGACAAATTAGTAAGGTATCTGATTGTGAGAGAAGAATGATCGTCGTAGACAGGTGTATGATAAACTGTGAAGATGTTTCCTGGAATTGTAGGCTTACCGAGACTGTGCCCCAGGTGAAGCAGTTTATTGTGAAGCATGCGGCTACGCAGATCCAGCCATAACCACCGTCCGGAGGAGTCGGGTCACTTCCGCTGTTGTAGGCGGTTACGTCATCGAACTCATCCATTCTTGCGGATGGCGGATCGTTGGGCTGAGTGGTCATTGAACTTGCACAAGTAAATTACCAGTGAAGACGGAGCGAAGTGTTTGCGAGCTCTCAGGGGCAGAGTTGTCAACAAACAAAACAAACAAAATTCAAGGCTCCAGTTTTGTTTGTTTGACAACTTTCATGGTGTTATGTTTTGTTTGTTTGATTTGACAAGGCTGTGCAGGCGTATTTTGTTTGATTGTTTGTTTGGTTTTGGATAGTTTGAAACGCCAAGAAGGCTTTTTCTACAGTGTTGTAGGCGGCGGCTCCTCCCACGTTTTTATGCCAAACTCTTCGGTGAGCTTGTTATCGTCGTACATTGCCGCTGCCTTTGCACTTGGAGGCTTAAAACCCGCTCGAATCCACCGCTGAGTACACACCATCGCAGCCAATAGTTGGCTGCCCATTCTGCGTCTCTGTGGCTCAAGTATGTCGCCAGTACCTGTGAAAACACGCTCACAGTCTGCGCTGGAGGCCGGGATAGTTAGCACGTCCAGCGCCATCCGCGGCAGGTTAGGATACTTCGGCTGAAGCTGGTGCCAGTACTGGACAGCTGTACAGCCTTCTTTGTGTTGTAGAGACGTCCACATAGGCTCTTTCAGCCAGCTCTCGTACTCATCCTCCTCCTCTATTGCCACCTCATTATCGTCAAGTACTGAGTCAATCACGTCGTCGAAGCTGCTTATTGCGGGCTTGGGTGCGGCTGTTGGTGTTGCAGCTGCGCGAGCAGGCTTGTAGCGAGCCCAAAGCTGCTGGAATCTCGCTTGTGCGGCGCTCAGTTGTGTGGGTTTCTCTCGCCAGAAGCGCTTGCAGTAGGTTTTGTAGCGTGGGTGGAGTGCTGTAGCAGCAAAATAGACAGGAATTTTGAGCAGTTTATTGAGGTAATCGCTCGCTTTACGCCTCGCGGCGCGCAGGTTAATAGGCAGGTGATCTTCAGGCGCCTCGGATGGCTCGTAATTGACGCTTTCGTACGTACGAAGGCGAGCATCTAGTTCAGAAATCAGAGACTCGAAAACTGGGATAACCTAGTACAACGCGCCGTGGGTGCCAGCTTTGCCGCGACCTTGTAGACGATCGGTTGCAAACTTAAGAGGTTGAAGTACTGCAATGTACTCAGTAATCACTGCCCAGTCTGCAGCTGTAAGTCCGCCTGATCGCATCCATCGCGGCGCGTCAGGCAGCTTCTTGCCGCGGCTTTTAGCGCGATCATCAGCATCTTCTGTCTCCTTGATGTGGTATGAGGCATATGAGTTGATGGCTTGTTGGAGCTCAGCTCCACGCTCAAAGCAGTCATGATAGCTGTTCCAGCGCGTAACAACAGGCTTGATTGGCTCGCGGAGACCGCCTGTAACACCAGCAGGCATCTCACCAGCTGCAGTGCGCTGGCAATCTGCAAAAATACTCCATTGCTTTGGTGTATTGATGTAGTTAACAATGTCAAGAAACACGCCAAGCGGACCATCTCTCCGCCACTCCTTCATGTAAAACTCTTCTTCTTCTATGTGTTCAGCGGCGTTGTCAAAGGCGTCGGCGTCTGTGCCAAACATGATTGTTTGGCCGACAAGGTTGAGTATGTGGCACGCGCAGCGGAGGCGTCGATCGACAGCAGCAAAGCTATACATTGTGCTGAGTTTGTTGACAGCAGTATCGTTGTTGTAAGCGTTATCAAGGATAAAGTAGCCTAGTTTGCCGCTGTTGATGCCAAAATATCGCAGAGTCTGCGCGACAACGTCAGCAATCGCCTCGCCGGTGTGTGCGCCAACCAGCTGCGGCAGCGCAATGGGAAGGTCAACTATCGCGCCTTGAGAGTCAGCATAGTGAGCAACAACGGCAAAGAAACCCTGTTTCCCTCCCTTGGTCGTCCAGCCGTCGAAGCTAATGTGTACTTTGCTCCAAGCCTCTGACAAGGCGCGCTTAACCTAAGGTTGTAGCCAGCTATAGAGCCTCATCACAAACGCTGAGACGCTGTTATGAGACCTCCACAGCGCCGCCTCTGCCTCTGGGTTAGCGAACCTGATCATCTCACGAAATGCTTCGGTCTCAAATTCGCGCAAAGGCCTGTTGTTATTGACTAGCCACAGCACCGCAGCTTGCCTAAAGCCTTGTACGTCGAAGTTTCCAAGCTTCCGATAGGCATCTTGACTGAATGTGAGGCCACTGTCGAGGGCTAATCGTAGCGACTGTTGGCCAGGTTTGCGTGGCTGTTGGTGGACGATAGGTCCATCTTTGGTGAGCCGGTGGCCAGGGCGATCTTCTTTCAAGTGGTTGTTGGCAGCGCTGGTTGAGGCAGTGACCTGGTGTAGGCCTCCATGTTGCTTGTTGATGTGGCAGTACCTGCAGAGGAAATAGAGTTTCTCAGGTATCGTCTCCTTCTTCCAAAGGCGCCAACCGTGCCTAAACACCCAGCTGGGAGCGCCCCGAGGTGTAGTGAGAGGTGGCGCGTAGTCCGTCAATCGCGACCAATCGACTCCTTCATAGTTGGTAAGGCCGATAGGCGGCGCAGTTTCCTCCTCCACTGAAACCTCTGTAGCAGCACTAGAGAAAGCGCGTGGTTGAAGAGTGGCTGTAGGCGGCTTGTTGGCCACTAACTGCAACTCCCAGGCTGGCTGACCTGTGGCTTGAGAAGCCTGTGAGGCTTGGAGTATAGGCCGTGGTGATGCGCGCCGAGGGCGCTCCTCCGGCTGAGTTGGCGGCTCTATAGGCGGCTCCGGCGTACTTTCAGGTGGCTCCGGCGTGCTTTCCGGCGGCTCTACAGGCTCTGGCGTATGTTCAGGCACCTCAGTAGGCGGCTCCGTTGGCTGAGTTGGCTGGCTGCCATCCCCTTCGCGCTTCTTGAACGTAGGTTTGCGCGTACGTTGGGCGCGTTCAAAGGGAGTGTCAGCTTCTTTAGTAGCCTCAAGGCTACGTTTAGGGGGCATAGCAAGCGTAAAGGTAAGCAAAAGCGCTAGACAGTAAGCTGTTAACGCAAATAGTAAGCCAAAGCATAGTGGCTGACGACGCGCTGCAACACGAAAGGTACGCGCCAATTGGCTTACTAAGGCAGCTGGGACACCAATAAATCTGTCGTCAATCGTCAATTACTATTATCTCAAAAACCTCACATCTATAAGACCTACAGCACCTAGGTATACTAAGCGAGTCAAACAAACTCAAAATATTTTGACAATAATTCACTATTTTGTTTGTTTGGCTTATCAAAATAGCAGCGGAGACTTTTGTTTGTTTGGATTTGGCCGAGTCAAACAAAATCAAACAAAGTTTTGACGCATGTTTGATTGTTGACAACTCTGGTCGTTAGTGGTTAGGCAAGAAGTAGATGAAAGCCGGTTTGGCTTCAGCACCACGAAAGTCTGCGATGATTTTGAGAACTCCGAGGAGACTCTCGGACTGATTGCGAAGAGAGTCCGAAGCGAGCTGTCGAGAACTTCATGTTGTCCAAGAGCCCGACGGAAGCCAAGACAGCCTTAGTGGTCGGTTCATCGATATACGGAAGTGGCAGGGGTCCAGAGAACGCTCGAAGCATACACGTTCCCGAGATGGCAGGAGCGATGTTACAGTTGCAGCAAGGCATCCACTTGGGGCTTCGGAAGAACGCGTGGAGCAGCATTCACATCTTTCGTTGATTGACGCCTCGGTGGATTCGCGTCGTGTCTGTGGAACACTATCCTTCGTCTTTATCCCCAACAGAGATGTTCTTGCCACCAGACTTTAAGTGGGCTCTCTGCATTATCTGCGAGGTTCAAAGACAAGGAGGTGTCCCGAAACCTGACGTTGACTCAGTCATCAGCGGTGAAGAAGCCGACGCATTGTCTCCACATGCTTCTTTCCTGAGGCATTAACACGACCCTGCATTCTTCGAGAGCAAGGCAACACCTCGACTGGCAGCTGTCTGGTACGTCGCTAGAGCAGGAGATACGAGAGTCGTGCAAGTCGAGGCTGGTAGGCTTGATTCATCGCATGGCAAACTGTAGAGGACCGTGCGTAAACAGGTTGAATACCCAAAAATCTTGGCAGAAAGATACGAGCCCCATAGAAAGTGGTGCGATAATTTACTGAGGACCGAAATGACCGTGCTGCTTTAACGTACTGCCCAAGCGTTGCGGCAGGCCGCCAGCCGTTCCAGGTGCAGTCGCGCGTGCGCGTTTTGTGCGTAGCTCTAGCTCCGCTTTCGCTGCGTCTTAGCGTGAAAGCTGCGGTCAGGGTCAAAGCAAGCCACAGAGCCGGTTTACAGAAGCTTTCCCATCTTGTGCTTTTGCGACGACTTCAACACAGCCCTTCAACTGCATGCGTCAGCCGTGAGTATCGAACATGCTCGCAACTCGTACTACTACCCTCCTATGTCGACCGGCGAGCTCGCTGAGAACCCCTGCTTCTCTCAGTGCAGCCGTCGGTGGCGCCACAGGCCCGGCTTCTCAGCAGAAGACCTTCGCCCTACAGCGAAGACTGAAATGCAGTAAGGATGGATCGACAAGCTCGTGCCCCAGCGTCGCGACGACTCCTCCCTCATCTCCAATGGCACCGAGTTTTTGGGCCTCACGCGTGCTGTGGAAACGAGCCGCCATCAATACGCTCCGATGCCTGGTCGGTTGCACCGCAGGAGACTTCTCGGCAATGTGGTATCTCCAGCTCTCGTATCCAAGTATGGGCATGGGAACGATCATGGCTATTTCTAGTGCGTTTACTCTTGTCTTGCCTTCTCGCGTAGTCACGCTGACTTTGTATAGTGGCTTCTGGTATTACCTCTTCGATGCTTCTGGAGACTGCACTCCTCCGACTTGGTCGCGACCGTCTCCCTTGGGTGGCCGCTGCCCGGACGGCTGCGGGCATGAGCATGATCTCGATGATCACAATGGAGCTGGCCGAGAATGTAGTTGACTACCATCTCACTGGTGGGGCGGTCCAGCTGGATTCTGCTGCATTCTGGGGTGCAGCTGTGCTGTCGGTGTCTGCGGGTTTCTTAGCACCACTGCCGTACAACTATGCGCGGCTTAGAAAGTACAGCAAAGCCTGTCATTGACCACCTCGACCTCGTAGGGAGCGACAGAAGTTTCCTGTAGTGTCCGTCATCTTGGATTGTCTCGTACGATTTGTCATACTCTTGGGTATGAGAATGGAATCAAGGGTGTAGTGGGATATTTCAGAGGTGCTCGTGCATCCAGTTGAGATGGTTCACTTAGCCATTGCCGTCGTGCTACTATGCTTTATGCTAGGTTCTGTTCTTAGCACAGCGTGGAATGAATGGAAAGCAGCAGGGAGTCAGTGTATCAACCACAACGACAATTATCAGGTACAACGTAAAGGACTTTGTTGCCTACTAAAATCGCTTCGATTATGCTATTGCTACAACCATCTGCTACAACAATCTGCAACCGCATCTACTCGTCCCTTCCGGCCACCTTGTCTAGCGAAATCATCTCTTATAGTTCTGTATCAGCCTTGTGATGCGAAACGACCTCCTCCCCCTTTCTCGGGTTTTTCTCGTCCTCGTCTTCAATCTACTCAGCGCCCTCACCTGTAGTCCCTTTCGGCGACTGGTGCCCAATTGGCCAACTCAGCTCTGGCAGCTTGAGCGCAAGACTGCTCACAACAACGCTGACACTGCTGCCAGCCATTGCTATGGCAGCCCACACCGGACTCATGCGCCATCCAGCCTCGCTATCTGACGCTCCGATTGTGTAAAACACTCCAGCCGCTACAGGTATCAAAGTAATGTTATATATACCAGCCCAGAAGAAGTTGATCTTGACCCTTAGAAACACGCGTTTGGAGAGCGTGATAAGGGTGTGGATCGCGGCAAGGTGTGATTTCAGTAGGATGAACGATGACGCATTGATCGCAATGTCACTGCCCGAAGAGAGTGAAACGGAAACGTCTGCGGCAGTCAAGGCAGGTGTGTCGTTGAGTCCATCGCCTGTGAAGGCCACCAAGGTTCTTCGCCCTTTGGCTGGATGTTGAAGTTCATGGATGTAGTCGGCCTTTCCTTGCGGTAAAACACCAGCGCGGACATTCTCAGCCGGGATATCGAGCTGCTGGGCAATGGCGTGCGCGGTAGTCACATTGTCGCCGGTGCAGAGGTGGACGGAAAGACCCAACCGGCGCAAGGACCCGACAACCTCTGCGGCTTCCGGACGAAGGGGGTCAGAAAGGGCAAATATTCCAGCAGCCTCATAGCGCATCGATCGACGAACGGCGAAGACAGCCACAGAATGGCCTTGGATCTGGTGCCGGTGCAGAGCTTGCTGTAGGGTTGCCTCCGACATCGTTGCACGGTTCTTGTCGATACTGAGCTCTGACCTAGTGACATCGTCGTGCTTCTCGTCCTCACTCTCGTTCAAAAGCTCAAGAAGCCTCCCATTTCCGATGGCAACCTCCAGAGTGGGCCTGCCGGGCTGTGAATCCAAAGCAAAGCTTGCAGACATGCCATGGCCTGGTATTTCGCGGATATCCGACATGGTGACAATATCCGAGGTGGTGCTGCAGTATGCCGAGGTCGCCTGCGCGATCGGATGGCTAGACATGCCTTCCATAGCCCTCGCCATTGCGAAAATGCTGTCTTTGCTGAGGTCCGTAGAAAGTTGTTCGAAGTCTGTGACCCTCATCTCGCCCTGGGTCAAGGTGCCAGTCTTGTCGAAAACAATCGCATCGAGATTAGAGGCTTCCTGAAAAGCTTGACCTCCACCTTGAACCAAGATGCCTTGCTTGGCTGCAAGGCCTCCTCCAACAAACAATGCCGTGGGTGCAGCAAGGCCAATGCCGCATGGACAAGCAACGACAAAGACCGCGATTGCAAATTCTACAGACCAGAACGTCCAGCCTCCTTGTGTGGAATCGAGCCATGCGTCGGGCAGTCGGCCGGAAAGACCAAGACTAAGCCAAGTGACCCAGGTCACGACAGCAAGAAGAGTGACAATGGGTACGAAGTATCCAGTCAGAACATCTGCGATCCTCTCTATGGGCGCTCGTTTGGCCTGTCCTCCTCGAACAACTTCGATGATTTGATCCAGCATAGACGTTCCCCCAACCTCGGTGATCTTGATCGTTACAGGATCTGCTACATTGACAGTGCCAGTAAAGACAGTGTCTCCTTGCCCCTTTCGAACCGGTTTTGACTCGCCAGTCAGCGAGCTCTCGTCAAAAGAGAATGAACCAGCCTGCTCGATCGTGCCGTCGGCTGGGGGGGAATGTCCTCGCGGGATTTGGACAAGATCGCCAACTTCCAGTTGATCGACAGCGGTCTTCTGTGTCTCGCCATCCTTCCCGACCAGCAAAGCTTCGTCCGGTCGAAGCTTGCCCAGCATTGTAACTGCGTCTCCTGTCTTGGCCTTGCTGTATGCTTCGAGATACCGTCCTATAAGGATGAAGAAAGTCAAGAATGTTATGACATCGAAGTACGAGGACGACATCCTCATCGAATGATCTCGTCCTGTCTTCAGCGTGGCGTTCATAATGAGGACCGCAAGAGAAGAGAAATACGCAACGAGTGTGCCGACACTGATCAGCATATTCATGCTTCCAAAGCGGTAGAATCGACGCAACAGCGGTACGCCGCTGCGCGGTCTCCACATGGCCCATATCTCCTTAAATGCACGCCGGTGAAAGATGTCCGTACCGAAGAACATCACAGGCGTTGTCATAATGAGCAATGCCCATTCTATGCGAGTTGCGTTCCCAGACCAAATGGGCTCTTCCCACCACATTCGCGTATGATTGTCACTTGGAACAAGGGACATGTAGACGACGCCAATGATCAATGATGGGATAGCGACAATACCAGTGAACACCATACGCCACAGAATTGATCGTCTCTCTTGGCGTTGAATCCGCTTCGAGCGCTCTTCGATGGTTGCGGGATGGTACACAGAAACCGAAAACGCCATATCAACGGCCCGAATCACCGAAATGAAGCGGCGGATTGTAAAATCCGCCGGGAGAGACGGTTTGTACTTGATCTGGACACGAGGATCTTTGAGTGTAGGCGATCGCAACACCTCAAAGCGAGACCCGGTGTCCAGACGGAAAAACTCCAAGGCATTCAGGATCCTTTCAGGACAGCGGATGCAGTGCAGTCCTGCGACTTGGATCTCGACCACCCGCTCGTCCGGAGCACGCTCGTGTCTCGGCTCCGTAATGTTGATGACGACTGCACGATAGCCAGAACCACTGATATTGTCCAGTATCGGATCGATGCAAGTTTTTTCACCTTCGAACTCCACGGTTCCGCTGTTGGTCAACAGGTCGATGTGGACTTCCCTGACAAACGGCAGCTTTTGTAAGTTTGTGGTTATCTTCCCAATACAGCTCCCACAGCTCATACCTTCGATCGAGATCGAGGCTTTATAGGTGCAAGCTGATTGTGGCTTGTGCTTCACCAGTTGTACTAGTGTTGCGGAGTAACCTAAGTCGGCTACCTTGCGCAGTAGTAAGTCGACATTGATCTCCCCTTGGAAGTCGACTGATCCACTGTTCGAGAGCAAATCGATGTTGACTTTCGAGACGAAGGGCAGCGCCTGTAGGTTTGAGGTGATCTTTCCGCTGCAGCTTCCACAACTCATCCCCTCAATCGATAGCAGCGCAGTGAACGTTGACGAATCATCAACATCGATCACTGTAGGATTGCCGTTGGAGATGGTAGCACTGACGGATGACGGTGTAGATTCTGCCACAGAGGCATCCTGCTTCGAAGCCCACTCTTTCTGACAGGCGCCACAATTGTCGATGTGTTTCTGATCTGGTCGCGACCCATCCGCTCCATCGTGGTCGCTTTCGGCTACGTCGTAGTTTTGGAGCTCTTGGCCGAGCTTGTCAAAGAGGGTGACATGATGAATGTCAAATGCAGTTGCCAGCAAGGCATCGAGAATGGAACGGTGACTGGTAACGTTGCCATCGAATACGACCCGTATGGTCTGATTGATCAACGAGACTTCATCAGTCGACGTTATGCCTGGCAGAGAGGAAACAACGTCTTGAATGTGACTGACACAAGAAGGGCAATGAAGATTTGACGCGAGGAACACCACCGAATTCATGCTGCGATTTTTGATGAACGGAGGAAGATAGATGGTTGCGCGATAAGGCCGTTGCATTTAGACTTAAGTAGGGCGCGAACAAATCGTCATACTAAGGTAGCTGACTGAGCGAGTTTGTTGGAACCAAGTAGAGCCTGAAAGAAGGTCCGAGCTTGGATAGTGAATGAGCGGAAGGAGCAGATCGCTTGCAAGGCCCAGTCCCGCACTAAACGCGCAGTGGAACCGATGCGGGGCTAGCCGGCCCTTGACCACCGCACAAAGCACGCATCGGTCGGTCGAGCATTCGCCACCTCGCCTAGCTGCGTCATCACACCATTCGCACAAATGTCGCATCGGCTCTTACAGTCAATAATCGTGCAGTATCGGATTAGATCGTCTATTTCGGAAGAGCAGATTGACCTTCACCTCGATCGCCTGGATGTCATACGACCCGTGTACCGGTCGTATCCTCGATGAACCTGACGGGAACAAGAAGCCATCGAATGGCTGGCATAAGGAAAGCTGCACAAAAACAAGAGACATCTCAAGCATACGTGGCGAGGCGCGCTAACTAAACACGGGGTTGAAGTCAACGCCAAGATGAGGTCCGTACGTAGGGCGGGAGTTTGCGCGGACGACTGAAAAGGGTTTCTGCAGCGCGGCGTTCAGCCTGCGACGGAGATACGCCGCTGCTTTCTCAGCGCGTGGTGCCGTACAGGGGAGTGCGAGCAAACTCTGCAAATGCAAACGGCGCAATTCGTGCTGGTCCCTTGGTATTTGTGGTACCTCAGTGCCAACCTGGAGCAGCAACTAGATCACAGTCTACCTGAGGTTTCTCATTCCACGCATACACTCTTTTTGATCTCTATCTTGTAAAGCGTTTCCCAATCGGCTTCATCGTTGCTTTCCTATCTGTTGCTGATGGCCTCTTCCACAGCCGGGCAACCCGAGTGTGCTACGCAAACACTGTCGTAGATCCACGGCGCAAGACTGTCGCGGGACAGCCAATTTGGCCGGATACAGAACATCATCGAAACAAATGACACAGAATGCAACTCGAATGCCAATGAAAACACGCAGGATGACAAGGGACGACAAGGGACAACAGCTACCAGTCGAGCAATCGCTTCGCTTCCTTTACCGTGATGACGCAGAGAACTTCAAGCCGCGGAGCCTCGGTGTTGAGTGGAGTGAAGTGACCGTGACTGGATCTGCTGGGGGGATGAAGGTGCACGAGAACGTCCAGTCGCAGTTCAACATGGCCCAGCAGTCTCGCGAAGTCAAGGCTGAGAAACAAGGTCAGGCGCAGACTATCATCCTCAACAAGTTCCACGGTTCCGTAAAGCCCAGAGAGATACTGCTGGTGCTGAGATCGAAAGGTGTACTGGGGAGACATTGGTGCCAACGCCGACACGGCCAAGAGCTACTTTGCGCGGTAGCTAGCAAGACATCTTCGAAGCATAGGAAAAAAAGGCCAAGATGTACCACTAGAACCCTTTTCTTAT
Organism: Didymella pomorum; assembly: GCA_022225945.1. Lineage (NCBI taxonomy): Eukaryota > Fungi > Ascomycota > Dothideomycetes > Pleosporales > Didymellaceae > Didymella > Didymella pomorum. The sequence continues at coordinate 3,903 of JAKJXN010000124.1, read as the reverse complement.
TGGACTTAACGTCTCTCAGGTTTCTTACCTAATTGTCTACGCCCCCTCTTATTTTTTCTGTTTCAACATTACTGTTAGCTCTCCTCTAAACCCTAATTCTGCTAGAACGAGTCCTCTTTGTTGTGCTGTAGTACAAGTCGTACATACTGATGTTAGTTGAGCTATTGCTGTATACGCTCTAAACTCAATTTTGATGTCCTTAGTCAATCTACTCCAAGTGCTTACGTCTGTTTTTGTGGAGTCCTAGCTCTGTACTTTCGGCTCCAGACGTTTTGGCTGTGCCAGATAAATTATCTCATTCCCTTCGTCTATCTTATAGGCTCGTTGCTTACATTTAGGTCGAATACATAGCTAAACTTCGCGAGGGAGTTGCTTCTCAAACGAATCTGCTAAACGCGAGCACGACAAGTCAGTGTTACATCTGTCCGTATCGCACTAGAAGCGAATGTATGCATAATCTTAATCTGAAGGACTGACGTAGTTTTCGTTGTGTCATCCTATGCCGAGTTATACGGTATAATGAAGTTGAGGACTAAGGCCAACAAGAGGGCAGAGTAATTGGATGGAGCGGGATGGCGATGGAGTTGTAGAACGTAGTATAAAGGTCGGGCGCGAGGACGGAGTAGAGAAAAAGGCGGAGCAAGAACGCCACTGTTCCAACATTTACTTATTTTCAAATTTTTGTACATGTTCGTTGCCAGGAACAAGCCATCAATATCATTGCGTGTTGCGACGACTTAGCTTTTCCAACTGGCATGCTGCTCGGTGTGCAAGGATATTCGACGACGACGTTATGCAAGTGTATGTATGAGAACTGTAATGCAAGTAAACCATCCCAACAGCAACCAGTATTAACTGGGGCTGAACCATCCTCAAGCAAATAACACCAGGGGCGACTCCGGCTGCACGTGGCTCAGCACCAAAATTTGTCGGATTGTCGATAGCCACTTGTGGGACTGCGCTGTTTGCCGCCCGCGGTCTCACGGATACACATTTCGAGGCAGCAGAAACAGGAGACACTGATAGTGATATTGGCACCTGCAGCAGCAACATCCGGTTGCTTCTTACTTAGAGACGCCTCATCCACTCGTCCAAGATGGACCAGGCACGCGTGGTAGCCATGCCATGCCCAGGTGTTGCTCGGGCGCTGATGCAAGCATGTGCTGGCCTTGTTCAAATTGACATCCTTCGCATAAGCCAGAGTGGACTTCGCCACATGCCCTTGCACCCGCTGAGCTGCTTTTCGGAAGAGCAGGCGCTCGTTGTCTGCATCTTCAACATCTCTGGCCGCAGCCCACGCATTCCTGTACCTAATGTGTCCTCACGATTGTGCTGCGATACAGAACCTTATTCTGCGCAATCTCGAGCCCTTTTAGCTCTTGCCATGTGCCAAAGCATGTCTGAATGTGAACGCGAATAGATTCGACAAATTCCGTCCAGGTAGCCATCGAAGGGATTTGACGCATTTCGTCGTGATAGGACGGTGAAATGCGCCAAGGTCGAAGTACTTGACGGTGGCCGGAACATCGAGACTAGAAATTATATCGACTGTGCTGCTGAAAGTAAATGGAAGGAGTGGTGCCCTTACTTGAGAGTCAATGACTGCGGCTACATGCTGAACAGCAACTAGTGAAGTGGGTTCTGTACGTTTATATGGATATAAAAAGATGATCGTATATTTGTTTGTTAGACTTGTCACTCGTTCAGTGTTCCAAAGATGGCACATTGCGGCAAAAGCACACGGGGTCTCAGGAGAGCGACACTGCTCGTGCAAGATGCTTGTGAGGCGTCAATGCATGTAGCTCCAAATGCTACTAGCGACAATGTCACGCTGATGACCTGTCAATCTGATTCAATTGTGTAGGTTCTGACGTAGGCGTTGTGAATGGGACCGTATGCAACGTTGCCCGGCTAATTGTGCGGCGATCGGTCCGTCAATACAGCACTTGCGGCAGCTTTCCTGGCAGGTTTCCCCGGGGATTGACGCAATCTGGAAGTGTCTGGAAATGAAAGGCTCTGGTGACTGCGGTCGGCCTCTGCAGAGATCGCTCACACCGGCAACTGGTTTGCACAAACAACGAAAATCCACCTCGCCAATCAGATTTGGTCTACCCGAAGGGATCTTTGGCCCCATTTACTTTTAGTGGCAGAATGCGATCGACGGTATGACAAGATGTGAAGAGAATTTCAACAAGCGTCAAAGCGCGAAGCGCACTATGTCCTATGCTAGCCTCCACTGTTGCTTTCAAACAATCGTACCATGAAGTAACCCTCGCCCAGCTGTAACTCGCAATCAAATTCAGTGTTAAGATGGCTTGCGGCGGTTTGCTTCAGGCGCTATCCTGATGATTTCCGGGCTAATGTCACGACAGGCTGCGCCTCTACGGTGCAGACGGCTGTCGATGCCCTGCCCAACATTGGATCTATACAGATATCATTCTCGGAGCAGACACTTACCGCTGTTGCGGCAGGCGACACGACATACGGCCGGGTCAAGTCAGCGATTGAGAGCAGTGGCAAAAAGCTCGTGAGTGGGCGGGTTCTGTAGAAGCTGGTGGGTCGTGCGAGAGGAAGAGATGTTCTAGAGATATGGGCTGCCGCTCGACACACCACGCACGACGTGCGCATAGGAAATGCATCTCATTACAATCTGCAATGCAGTATACGTTCTTGATATTCCTGCAACCATGTCTGCAGGTCAGTGCTTTTCAGCTTGTACTCAAAGCTTTGCCTCAACATCACGCTGAGACCCACCTTGTCGTGAACCGAATCAGCGGAGCGGGCCATTGAGCACTGCCGAAGTTGGATGATCTCGGGCCCGATATCAACCACCATCGGGGCTGCGCACGATCTGCCTAGGGCATGTTCCTGTCGCTGAGCGTCTTGAGCAGTACCGTTCTGCACGTACATAACAGCCAGTTATCAATTCTTGACACGAAATGTGAAATCTTTGACCCTACGCTTGAAGGTCCAATCCAGAAAGCTATGTTTTCCAGTGTCAGTACGAGAAAGTGAATAGTGTTGATGTGACACAGGTTCATCGTTACCATAGTGTACCTAGATTTTGCTCTCCCAGACCAAGAGATTCTATGAAAGAACCCCAGTCGAGCACTTCCACTACTCCGGACCATTCGTTCCCTTCAAATTCGCCTGGGCTGGGCCGCTGGGGCCATCGTTCGGCCGCCTCGCCTTGCTGTAGAACCGGTGTTGCAGACTGCCTCGCGACCTCCTCTGTCATATCACCACTAGCATCTATGTTTGCACGTATAATCTCAGCTTTGCATTTCAAAGCATGCAGCATGGCGACTTTCGAGCTCCACGTGTCTCCAAGTTGGCGATCTACATCGAATAGTTGGCTTATGACTTTCCACGCCCTCTCTACATTCGGACCTTCTAGGCGTATACAGAGGTGCCAGAGCAGGTATAAAACAACGTGGTATTCTGGGCTCGCCTTCCACAACCACGAGAATGGTCTCAACACATTATCATTCCATAGAAGCATCACTGTTTCCAACAGCTCGACTGCTTCTACGAGATTCTCTTCAGTCACCAAGGCTTCACGAGGGCCAGCTGTCTGCAGGGCTAGCCACTGGTGACGTGAGACGAGATCGACTTTACGTATTGCAAGGCGCGATACAAGCAAAGCCAGTCGATTTCGCGGGATAACCGGATTGTAAGCCTGAAGCCAGGGTTCTATATGCTCTCTTGTGTCCTCGATGATCTGCGTGCGTAACGGTTCATGCAGTGGTGACGCAAGCGATGATGTGGAAATTATGCCCGCAAGGCTTGGTTGGTTGGTTGGTATTCATTTTACGTCTAGTGATGAGGATTAAGTCCACCATCTCGCCTCCCGAAGGGCATATACGACGTGCTAAGCTATGGAATTACAGTGCTAGCACACTA
>JAKJXN010000123.1:0-27026 GCA_022225945.1 Didymella pomorum | reverse complement strand
TTTGAATTGGGTTTGCACGAGGCATGGGCTGCAATACCCGACTCACTGATCCGGCGACTAATTACGTCAATGCCACGACGCCTAGACGCTGTAAGACAGGCAAAGGGATATCAGACTTGATATTAAGTGTATTTTTATTTCCTCAATACGTAGTATCTAGATTAGTCTACGTTGTGTAGGGTTATTCTACTTCAAAGTTGAGCTCGCAATGTTGGTGTTGTGGCTCGTGCGCCCGCGCGAACAGACTTTTGGCACCCGACTGTGGCATGAACTACCTATTTGTCTCAAGCCAACGTTACAGCCTTGAGTGCTAAGGGTAAGTAGTGCTAGCAAGGGAATCTTTTAGATAAAAATAAGAGCGAATTAATAGCGAGAATATACGCAAGATAGACGTTACTTTACAGGCACGCCGTGTGCTTTTAGTCATTCTAACGCTGTGCACAAACGCCATGGAGAAGATACAGCTTAATTCGGGCATAGAGATTGCAGGTATAGTCTTCACATTCACCGTGCACTGTGAGATCTTGCCGTAAGCCAGGCGAGCAATGCGAGTTTGTGTGACAGATTTTCCCCCATGACTGACCTCGTGTAGAGTTTGAGACCCAGGTAAAACATGCGACGAACCTTATCGCGTACACTCTGGCCCGCTAGTGCGGACGCTTTTGCTCAGGCTCCGGCGGACTGATCGTAGGATCGAGTCGTCGATAGCTTGGGACGTATCTTTTAGGGCCCGTCGCTGAGGGGTACATTTATAGCCAGTATATTTGGGGCGACTCAATCAGCTCGAAAGTTGTGGGCGTTCGATTACCTGAACGCTCAAAAACGATCCGTTGGAGAAGAGGGCCGATCAGACTTCACATCTCATGTCCTGCTTTTGCTGTACTTCTCTTCATCTTGTACTTCCTGATAATGTGCACCATTGCTACTACCAGGTAGATAACCGCGCAGACCATGCTGATGTACACCACAAAAGTATAGCTGAACGATGGCAAGATGAATATGCCAATGAACACTGTGAAGTGCAATATACGGCACCAGGCTCTGTAAGCCTTGTTCTTGGGCTTATTGATCTCGAAAACCAGCGACAGAAGAACGCCGAGGGCAAGGTAGCCAAGCAAGACAGGCAGAGGTGGCACCAGAAAGAATCGAAAGCTCATAGCGGAGCCAGGCTGCACGACATCAGACGGGCGTATGTCTTGGGTTCGCAATGCGACCAATAACAAACAACTGGTTGCAGCTGCACCAAACAGAGTGGCGTAGACAAGTATCGGGAAGCTGAAGCGGTCGTTGTAGTAGTCGTGATTTGGATGTGGATTGACGAAGTCTTCATATTTCGCAGCTGGCTTTGCGACGAGGCCGACGAGAGATGATGGAGCGCGCGAGTCCACTTGTAGAAACTCGATGCCGTCGACCATCTCCGTCATGGGGTCGTGACTCTTGAAGTTGTATGTCGTGGCTGCACCTTCTGTCAGCTTTGATTCTTCAAATTGCACTGAAATAAGCAAGGAAACATACCTTTCACATAGCCCTCAACCAACGTGATCAGAGGTGCAAAGACAACAAGCAACGCCATAACTTGCCCGAAAGTCCATGTTTCTGTGCCGTCTTCGTGCAGTGTAGGCCGCATCCATAGGTTGAGAAGACCCCAAATAAAACTAATGATCAACCACCACACCTCGAAGGCTCGCGACGTGATCATGTCGCCCAACAGTCTGAATGCCAAGAACGCAGCAAGAAAGGGATAGTACACAAACAAGACGAAGGGACATGAGAACCAGAGTGACCACGTCGAAGACCATCTGAACATGTGTGAAAGAACGAGAGTCGAGAGATCGCTACAAACAGACCGTGCACTGACGTACAGTCGCGACGGTAGTCGAAACAGATGCCAGAGGCGGTTGCACATCCCAACCGCTAGAAACAATGCGGATAAGACCATACGCTGCTGACTTGCCTGAAAGACCTGCTCACAGGTGACCTCATACCATTCGTCCATGGTACATTTGCCCTCGTGGTGATTGAAGTAGCATATCGCGTGATCCGTTGCCCTCGGTCTGATGATGTCGCCTTGCCTCGAGCCGTACCGTATCGTCTGGGACTCCCAGGTGTAGTGTCCCGTGGGGATCAATGCAATGATCAGCATGACGATGAGTACAATCATGCCTGGCAACCTCCAGAAATAGCCAAGAGCGTTGTGCCGGAAATAGTTTCTCAGCGCTGTAAGACAGCATAGATGGGTGATGCTGGAGAACCACGCCAGCTGCACAAGTCGTTGCCAGTGATACGCCGAGATGCCGGTGTCCAGCTGCGTAAAACCACTGATGAGAATAGAGAGGCCTGTGATAAGTTGGAAGTCGCTCATAGTGAGCATAGCCTTTTCGAGTTATTTATGCAGCCAGGAGGCATGGGTACAACCTTACATGAGTGAGCGCGTTCCTAACGCGCAGACCTCGTTCACCCCATCGTTCAATACCGCGTGTTTTACGCTGCTTGCCGAGTCTCCAGTACAAGATGTATTCGTCAATGGGATTGATCTTGCTGGGGTGCTCATGCTTGATGCCTTCACGCTCAGCAGCAGAGGAAGCATCTGGATGGTAGACGAAGATGTAATTCGCGACAACCAGAAGAAGGGCTATTGCAGCAGTGGCAGAGTAAGCGACCGTCACCTAATGCTTCCGTCAGCTTGTGCATTGTCCAATCAGATTGTTACGCGCCTACACCAATGCCGGAAATGTCAGGGTCAGACGCTAGCTCGACTGGCGGACCATCTGCACAGAATTTAGGAAGCATTGAAAAGCCAATGCAATGGCTGAGCGAGAAGGTATGCTAAAGCCTCACGAAGTTGTCATTCTCTGCTACTGTATCGGTTGCTGTCAAGGGCGCGTTCACAGCCACAATGCGGAGCCAGCAGGCAGCCGAAAAACTTCTCCTGGCGGCGCGCTGGTTCGCAGAACAACAAACGATGCGAATGATATAGAAAGAGGAAGACAGAACAAATGAATGACTTCAAAGCACCGGGTCGAGCCTCTTCGCGTCTGGAAGAATAAGCACGTGTCATGCTCGGGGAGGCGTTGAGACGCAGGAACCCGCGCCGCTAAAATTCTGGCTGACTAAAAACCTGCCCAGGTGAAACGCTCACGCTCGGCTCTTGAGCTTGAGCCCAACCTGCCACCACCACCACTACCCGTTCTTCTGACTTCTTGTCGTTCATGGAATATCGTCGCCTTGAGCCTCAGACCGTGATTTATTGGGGATGCCGCACCATCTCCAGCCTCGCCAATGCCCGGTGCAACCGAATATAGCAACAGCGTCCCCACTCCGCTCTGATTGGCCGACTCGCATAGTGGCGGCTTCTCATTCGCTCGTTCGCATAAATCACGTGCAGGAATGCTTCCCAGGAGGCCTGATCGTGTAGGGCCTGCCGAGTTGACCAATCGCTGTAGTGATACATAGGAAGCCTTTGCCAAATTAGGTCATGTACGGGCTGCGGCTTACCATCAAGGCATCAAGGAGACAACAACGGTAAGTACGGCAGATTTCCAGCTGGGCAGGGCTGGGAGAGATAGTGGTACCTATATATCTTGCTTGTGTCCCACTTGAGAGAACACACTTTTTACTCTGATACTTTCCAACCTCAACGTAACCCTCACCGTTACTCTGCGCCGATCGCACTGACTGCCAAACGCGAACACTATACTATCCTCAACCCAGCTTCTACACATCACGCACTCGTTACACTTTGGCGAACCAAAAGCCTGCTGTTTGTGCAACTCACAGAGCCAGCCATCACTAAGCTGCCCACGCTACAACAACACCTGCACTGACTTCATCGACCATCACCCGTTATGCCCGCCCTCGTCCCCCGCGACAATGCCGGCTACGCCCTGCCATTCTTCGTCATCGTTCTCATCATCATCTTCGCTGCCCTGTTCTTTGTCATAATGGGCTACGCAATCCACCGCACATTTGGCTTCAAGAAAGACGGCAACGGCTTCAAGCCTGTTTCCGCGGCGCAGGCAACATACATGGCGGAAGTGAGGATCAGAAATATGGATAACCTTGCTTATGAGGGAAGGAGAAGTCAGTGGTCTAGACAAGGGAAGGGCCCGAGTGTGGGGTACAGAGAGGGCTGAGCGATGATACCTTTGGGTATACGAGGTGCGACACCACCTACTCGCACGTGGGCTTGAAGGATGAAGCGAGTACAGATATGTGTACGAGACGTGAGTAGGATGGCTTGACATGAAGGAGGGCGGCGGTATACAAGCCTCGCCAGATGCGAGGTACTAGATAGCTGATGGAGGTACACCGGAGAGGAGGAACGAGAGGTATATATGGACATGGCTGTAAAAAATCGTAATGGAGAGTAGTACAGGACACGAAAACTAGCAATGAGTACTCGTAGCACCGCTAAGGTGATGGCCTCGTTCTAAAAAGACGTTGCCAGTTGCCGTTGATCCAGGTCAATGATCTCCAATGTGGCGACCGCTTTATGGACCTGTGTAAGAATGAGCCCTTGACGGTGCAAAAAGCATCGAATGATAACTCTGGCAAAAAGACATAGGCATGACGCTGTTAATTGTTGTGGAGGTGGCGGATGCACACTGTATTGTCGATGATGCAGGGATGAGGCTGCTGGCACGGCTGGTGACGACGCAACGCCCCACAACGCGCCTTCCCAAACCTCCGCAACTTCTGCTTCCTAGCCCTCAACACTTACATCCCTCTCATCACAAAGAGGGTGCCGCACAGTATGTTGGCGTTCCGTAACGCTGTCCCTCATTTGAGTCTTGTCGCGCGTTCGGCTCGATTACGTCCACGCAAGTCAACAAGGAGAAAGACGACGCAGCTTCAGTTGATCAATTGACTATGAACAGCTTAAGCTGATCGGAGAATGCCAAACGCCTGATTCTACTCGTACACTGACCAAAGGAAATCTAGACACGGGTCTGTGGTCACCCACGCTTACAGTGCCCACGCCGCAGCAGCAAATACCACAGAAAGCGCCATAGCCATGGAGTTGACAACGGAAACCGAGATCAGAGATCCAGCGCCCGTGCCCTGAGCAGGCGCAGTAGAGCTAGGGCTGGCTGAGCCGCTGGTCGAGCCGCTGGCACTGCTGTCGTTGTTGGTCTCATTGCTGCTACCTGTGCCGTTGCCGGTGGACGTGGTCGAGTTGCTGCTGATGGGGGCAGGAGAAGGCAGCTCCTCGCTCTCCGCGGGGCAGGTCAGATTGTAGCGTGGGGTGGTGCTGAGGTTGTCGGTGACGGCGAACTTAACCTCGTTATCCGGATTGGCGTCACGCAGAGTGTACCAGAACACGTTGCGCTTGCCAAACAGCTTGCAGCCTACCTCCTGCCAGTACTCGCCAGCGTTATCGACGGTCGCTTGAGCAGCGCCGAAAGCGGGTCCAGTGTAGGCCCAGCCGGTCTCAGTGATCCAGACATCCTTCCCACCTGCAACGCCCTCGGTGGCATTCAAAGCGCTGCTGAGCAGGCTGCCGGCGTTGCTAATCTGATTGTCACGCTCGGCCTCGTAGAAGGGGAAGGCATTGACGGCGAGGAAGTCGATCTCATCGATGACGGCCTTGTTGGAGCCGTTGACCCAGGCGGTCCAGGTATCGACGTGGGTAAAGGGCTTGCCCTTGAGCGAAGTGTTCGCCAGCTTCGACTTGGCATCCTTGATGAAGCGCACGATGGTGTCGGCGTTCTGGCCAACACCAGCATTGTTGCGCAGGCCAGGCTCTGACACACGGTACAGATCCTCGCTACCGACTGAAATACCCACGACCAGATCCGCCAACTTGTCGCCATGCTCGTCGAGAGCAGCCGTTAGGGCCTTGAGCTCGTTGTCGATGTTGTCTGTGCCCGAAGCCCAGATACCGAGGAGAAGACTCGTGTTTGTCGCAACCGCAGCCGAGAAGGCAGCAATGGGCGTGTCTGTGGTCTGCCATTGAATGTTCGAGTACAGGCGGATGGTGTTGAAGTCGCCGGGCGCGCCGTTGAGGCTCTTCGCTGCTTTGAACTCGCGCTCGAAGTCCTGCTGGGTCTTTGCGACACCCTTGTCGTCTGAGGCGCCGGAGTTGAAGCCCAGGATGGTGCCCTGAGCAGCTGTGCAGCCGAGCGTCACGGCGATGCTGAGTGCGGCTGCAAAGCGCATATTTGCTGTAGCAATTGAAGGAGGGTGGAGAAAAGAATGAATTAGGAAAAAAGAGAAACGGTGCGAGAGAACGCTTATATCGGTGTAAGCACGGGGTTTGGTGGGAGTGAAAGTGAGCCTGGGGATCCGCTTGTTTAACAACAGGCGCGCAGTCACGATCGTCCGGGGTACGAGCTCGGGGAAATTTGCGGATTTTTGCTCTCATCGTTGTGATTGGGCAAACGTGACGCAGCTTGGCTTGCTGAGGCTCGGCGCCAATACTTCGATTCGTGCAGCGCGCGCCGTATTTGCGCCTGAAACACCGCGTCGTTTGCTCGTGTTGGCCGCATTCCGAGACCCGGCTACGCAACGCTGAGCTTACGTGCCACGACCTTGCAAGTCCATGCAGTCAGCTTCGGCCATCGGTGCTCTCATGTCGTCGCAAAAGCTGGATAACCAGAATTCTGAGATCAGTGGAGGTCTTCGAAGGATCTCTTGCCTGCACTTGAAAAGCAATGGGTCTCTTTGAAGACTAAACTTGGCTATGGGGGTACGTCTGATTTCTTTGGCAACATGGGAGGGTGCTACCATGGAGCTGGCGTGCGTGCGACTGAGATGGATTTGTGTGCTACGTGGCTAACGAACTCTCTCCACGCTTTGCAAAGTCAGACCTGGGAGGGGAGGCCTTTAACTACGAACATCAGACAAACTCCAGCTTGCCCAACTGGTCTATCACCGTGACGGAATCAGTCTTTCTAAATCGAGCCGCCTTCGCAGCTTCAGGGTACTTCTTGACGAGCTCTGCGACCGCCTCAACATACTTCTCCAGCCAGTCCAGTTCATTGTCAACATGTGCGGACAAAGGGGTTTCATCTTTGATCCATTTTGGCCCGTCTGATCCCGCCAGGAACCCTAACTGTCTCGGCTTGAGCAGTGACAACGACCATGGAGTACCGGCATCGTAGATGTTTTGCTGACCCCCTGGCTCAGCTTTGCGCAAGTAATAGCGAGCCAGACTGTCAAGCAGAAACCGACTTTGCTCTTCAATCTCCTTCTCATCCCTGAGTATGCTGACCAGGAAGCGGATTGTCCAGTCGAAAGGCACGAGTGCCGCGCCAATCTTATTGAAGTATGTTCGGCCACCGCCACTTGTATAGATCGACAGAGGAGCTTTTTCGATCTTATTTGCTCGGGCGCGGAATTATCGAGGTATATGGCGCGTATCGGTGTTTGAATCCTGTGGAGCATACGGTAACTTCAACAGCTGCGGGTGTGCTTCGTATAGTGTTGCGAGTCGGCGCAGCTCACCCACTAGAGAAGATCTGCGTGCCGACAACGCGCCCTGGTAGAGACGGAGCCCCTTCTCAACGTCACCTTCTTTGGAACGAGCGTCCCTGAAGGCCTTCGGATGACTCGAACGCTGGAAAGGTGCGTCACCGAAGGATGCTGCGCCCACCTGCAGCGCCGAACCCATCGCCTCCAACCATTGAGTCCGTAAGCCGGAGGAACCATCCATATCGCAAGAAGGACCATCCTGTAAGAATTTGGTGTTCTTGTTGGAGGAATGTTCTCGACGATAATTGCCATAATAGTAGTAATGGTGGGTTTCCAGCTTGAACCATGCTCGGGCGTCGTGTCTAGTGTCGAAGCACACGACGTTGATCTGGTCGGTAAGTTGAAGATACTTCTGCCAGATCGCACGATTTTCTTCGGTGCCGAAATGCTGCTTCCAGCTGGGGCTGATTTCAAAGGCGTATTTAAGCTGTGGACCGGCCCAGCTCGACAGACGGATGGCCTGTTCGAAGTTCAGATCCTTGAGGACCTCCTCGATCAGCTCGAGGGGAAGATTCTCCAGGTCGATAGCGAGAGAGTGGTTGCGGCCCATATTCGCAGCTGTGCTGATGTTAGGTATTTTCGCCGTGTGAGTTGCGGAACGCGAGGAGATCGGAAGAAGAGAAGGCGCTTTATTGAGGAGAGAAAGGTCGCAATAATTCGCAGCCGGGAGGCATCCAAGGCACCGGTGACCAGAGATGCAATGGGCAGAGGCTTTATGGAAGAATCGAGTAAGCGTGGTATCGCTGACCCTGAACCGTCGCTGCAGCCTGGACGTACTCGAGGATCTTCCAGAATGTGGTGATTGTATGACTCTCATACGTCAGGAGCGGGTCGCTAGGGGGCAGCCACAACCGGTGAGGCTGAGTCTAGCACTAACCTTGGCTCAACGACGCGGACTACCATATAGTGTCCAAACGATATGAATGCCTCGCACCCAAGTGTAGATTGTTGCTGACACTACTTATGTTCTCAGGTTGTTGATCTTGCCGAGCCGATAATGCAAGAACTTCCAGAAATTTCCCATACCGCCATGATTGAGACACTCCCACAACATTCTGCAGCAGCCTTTGTCGCCTCAAGAGGTTCCGAAAATATTGCGATTCAACTCCCAATAACAAAATTCTCTTCAAGAAGGGGCAGAGCTGCAGCTGGGTCGCGTTGTACGCTCCCGCAAGTGGGACGCATGACGCAGCTGAGATCGCGCAATGCCTCAGTCCATGGCCAAAGTTCACGATCGGCATCCAACGTGTGCTCTACGAGAACCTTATCTCGCGACTACGGCGATATCTGAACGGCAGGGGTATCTTTGCCACCCAACACGAGATTGATAAGGCCACGCGGGAGCTGCAGACCGCACGAGATGAGTTGTCGCCTAACTTGACCTCTGAGTGTCTTCGTATCGCACTCGAGATTCTTGGAAACCTCCAGGATAGCGGCATCATTGGCTCGGAAGCAACAGCGAACGAAGTATGTTCGATCATGAGGCATCATATAGTTGGTAACGAGTCGACCATTGCACCCGACGATGAGGACACAGCGCGAACAGAACAGCATAATCTCGTCATCCAAGTACCGCCAACTGTACCATTGAAGCGCCTGTGCTACATTTGCCGTCTGTCTCTCACGGCCACGTATTCAACACAGCCAGCTATGTACATGCCTTGCGGCTCATTCAATCTGGCCTCATCGCGGATCTCTGAACCATCGACACTGACCTTACCGGCAACGTTCAACGCGCTCGTGACAGGCGCACGTATCAATCTTGGGTACCACACCACCTTACGGTTACTCCGATGCGGTGCGCGTGTGCTTGCAACTACACGCTATCCTCGAGATGCAGTTACGAGATACGCTCAGGAGAGCGACTTTTCTATGTGGAAGGACAGACTTAGGGTACTTGGCGCAGACTTCAGGTGTGCTGCAGACGTATTTGCGCTGGTCGAAGAAACACGACGATGCTTGAGAGACTGGGGTGGTGCTAAAAATTTGCACCTGCTTGTCAATAACGCTGCGCAGACTCTGACAGACAGCGTGCGCAAAGAAGAACGATCCATGAAGAGGGGAGTGAGCCTGCTACAGACGGCGGCGGAGTCTAACATCTACGCACAGAGTAGTTACAAAGCCCGAGTCCGAGGTAGAGGCCTGCTGATGGCGCTAGGCGGTGTGGACAAGGAGCGAGGCCTGATTGATAATGGCGATCCGCAAGACATGCCCTCCATCGCGGACTCAAGGCTCATAACGACAAGTATTGGCACGTCATCAGAGCTCGAAACCTACACGAAGTCTTCTTGGGTCCAAAGTCTCTTCGAGATTCCTCATGAGGATGTCATCTCAGCGCACTCAGTCAACACATTTGTCCCGCTCATCTTGCGTCGCGAATTGCTTCCACTTATGGGCGAAAAGCAGACTTTACCTGAAAATAGCGATGATTTGCAATACGAAGCTGCACACAGTAAATCAGAAGGCTACATCGTCAACGTCTCTTCGCGGGAAGGCATTTTCGAAGACCGCACTCGATCCACTGGCAAAGCAGGCAAACAAGTGCACACCAACATGTCCAAGGCTGCACTCAACATGATCACTGAGACTGAGGCAGCGTCTGCATGGCAGACGAGGCGGATTGCAATGAACATGGTGGATCCGGGGTATATGAGTGCTGCGCCGGAGTATTAGAGCCTTTGATGGACACAGACCTATCACTTGGGAGGATGGTGCTGGCAGAGTTCTTTGGTCGGTTGCTGTTGGTGAGCTCAAAGGGGAGGCAGTGTATGGGAGATTTTTGAGGCACTATGGGGCGGTGGATGTTGACCTCGGGGCCGGAAGGGGCCGAACGGTCGTGGTCACAAGCCTGGTTAGCTATGTCATCCAATGTCAAACGAAAACAATGGGCGAGGCATACCGTGCCATCGCACTCTCGAAGTGTACCGTCAATGCTTGAAATTGGAACAATGCTGCACTTGTCTCAATCCTTGACCTATGGCCTCGTAAGCAATCTTTATCACGGCCCGAGAGCATGGTTTCGGTGTTGTCATTCCTGAGGTCGTAGGCACAATTTACTGCGTGGAGGATGATAATTCATGCAGCTCGTTACGTGCAAGATGTGATTACTGTACTGACGCCTGTGAAAGGATCTGTTTTATGCGTTGTGCGATCAGAAGGGGAAAGCTCTTTCCTCCTCGGTGTTCAGTACACCGCTGTCTACTTGCTGCTGATGCATCTTATCTAGGTAAGGCAATAGGATATCTTCCCAGTGCTTCTTCCCTTTGTAGTAGCTCATTGTGTCGTCCCAGTTCCGGATGGCCTCTGCCAGTCTTCCAGGCACATGTGGCTCTTGCGTAATTACAGTGACTGGCTCGAAATATGTTCGTATCGTAAAGAGCAGGGCGCCGGACTTTGGGAGCCTCCGCAGACTCTGGCGCTCAGATCGGAAGTGAATCTCTTCGACGCGCAGATTTGTGCTGTCGGCGGTTGCCCACGAGGCCACTTGATTGCTGTTCTGATCTCCCATGCGGTGTGACCAATCATCGCCTGTCGTCAAGCTGAATGAAGTACTGTGGCAAGACTTAGCTACGGTCACATATGTCAACGTTGCACTTCTAACATTGTTGCGGATTACCGGACTTTCTGGAGCCATCTTGTCGAAGAACCTGTTCATGGACTTCTGGAGCTTCTCCTGGTAGTGCGGAACGCCAGCCTCGATGTGGAGCGTATCGAGCGACATTCGGAACTTCTCCTTCAATCGCCAGAAGCCAGGGAGAGAGATGGCTCGTGCATCGAGGTGATATTGACCATCTGTAAGCAATACCGATTAGCGATATTTCGAATGAGCTTGCAATTGTCTCAATTCACCGTCGTTATCGATCATGAGCGCAAGATCATCATGAACAAGCTTCGCTGCTGTTGCCATGGCCTCTGTCGGGCTACCTAGGAGGTTCTTAGTTAGTCGACGAGCACTTCCATTCGAAATCGCTGACTCACTGGCAGGATATGGATAGTCTTTTTTAGTGACAGTGTTTCGAATCACGTTGCCCGACAGCTGGAAAACATCTGGATAGCGATGTGTGAGATATCGAGTGAGCTCTTCGAGAACTTCGAAGCACACCAGTCTTGTGACAGCATTATTCACATAGTGTACATGGGCGTTGATGTCTTTTCCCAGCTCTGAAAATTTGCGATCATGGTAAGGAAGGAAGTTGGAGTCCAACTCGATCCACTCGTCCCAACCCATTTTTCGAATGCCCATGGTGATGAAGTTCTATCCATGCCGGAATGGTCTGTAGGCTTTCGGGTCGGTAAGTTCCAGCTTGAAGCCATGGAGAGGCTGTGGCAATGGCGCTATGAAAGGTTGTGATCCAACTGGATAGTTGATCAATACAGATCCAAGCCGAGCGCTTTGTACAAGTACGTTTTTCTGAGAGACGAGTAGCTTTGCTACCTGCATGCTTCCGATGTCGAAGACGCCACAAAACTGAGCAGGCAGAGAGCAGTGCGCAGGCAGCAAAGCCAAGAGATATCATCAACGCATCCGACATATCGCGTTCCATTGTCGATGCATGCGGTTGACGCGCCTTGTCTTGGTAACTGTTGGTGTACCTGAATAGTTACAAGTTGTCACAAACGTAGTGATCGAGCACGATATAGATCGGCGCCCGTCCGCGGCACAATCTTTAGACGCCTCTAGTGCACCCACCTGGCGTCGTGAAAGGTGGGTCCGGTAGAATGGACGAAATACCTGCCTTTCTAGGCATAGCGCTAAACGTGTCGCTCCGAGGAGCAGTTGACCCTAGTGAATGATGGTGGTCCTATCTCTGGATTCTCGAATAGCCACTTGCCAGCTTTACTACTGAATGCGGAGAATTAGATCGCCATGCGACGGTCTTGCGCAGCCGCTATAGACGCGCATACCCACGGACCATTGAATCGCCTCACGATTCGTGACCTCAAGATTACTCATTGCGGAAGGTATGACACGCAACTCAAGTGCACGCTGAGGAAGTAATGATCTTGGGAACGCCGGCTTCTGTCCGAGTCGCCCTCACTTGGTCCACCAGTGTGCCCTGTACTGTAGTGGATACAGTGACTCGATGGAGATGTCCTAAGGATATAGGCTTGTTTGAGGTCCGACCGTTGAGCTTGTTTTGAAATAGCATAAAGAACTTCCGTGTTGAAATGGGGTCTACATCTTTTCTCGATCTACAACCTCTCCTGCGACCGCGTACTCCACCAACTTTTATCAACCCAACAATTTGTCCCTAACAACTTGAGACATTGTTCAGCATGCCGTCCAACTTTGCGAATTATGCTGGGACCGAGTTGAAGTCAGAGGCATTCCATTACTCGCAAGCGGTCAAAGTTGGAAATCTTGTCAAGATCTCTGGACAGGGTGGTTGGGACTCTGAAGGCAACATGGCCCCGAGCGCCGCGAAGCAAGTCCAGCTTGCGCTAGAAAATGCCGAGCGAGCTTTGAAGGCTGCAGACAGCAGTCTGACCTGGCGCAGCGTGTACGCAATCCGGTCCCCCCACACCAATATCGACGAGTCGGCGGAACTTGCTATTGAGGGCTAGCGACGTGTCATGCCTCAGCACCGACCGGTGTGTACTTGTGTCGAGATTTTGAATCTTGGAATGCAAATCGAGATTGAGGTCGAGGCTCTGGTGGAGTAGCGGGCATGCGACTCGACGACGGCGATGCGCTTGTCATATGACCAGTGTACATATAGCGGTATTTTTGAAAATATCTGACCAGGAGGGAGTAACTTGAGATGAGCACCACTTCTGCTGTAGCGTGTCTCGAATGGAAAGCACAGATTCGAACCCGAGGTTCTTGTGAATAGCATTTAACGCTTCCAGAACCCAGTCCCTGTGATGTGTGGTGACCGCGTGCGCTCCAGCAACATAGAGCGGAAACAGTGTACAGCTCCGGATCCTCGGGCTTGATTGCATGCTTTGGATGCCACCTAAACAAGCGTGGACATGCTGCTGTACCAGGAAGTGCTTGGTTGGAATTCTGCGAAGGGCGCGATACAGGTAGATAAGACCGGCATGCTGAAACGTTCGATTGAGAGATAAGGACGCCATTGCGGCAAGATTGACCGTGTCCTCAACGTTTGCTTTTGTGACATCGTTGTTGCAAATCTCAAGCATCGAATAGACAGGCTGGAGTGAGTGCCCAAAACCCAGCAACTTTTCACGATCAACTTCTTCTCCATCCGAAAGCTGGCAACGGTAGATGCACATTTCTGCCATGGTCTCAAGGATTGCGGCAAGCGATTTTGTACCGGGCAGACTCTCCCACCACACGGATCCCGAGTCCATCTTGCTCCAAATACTGACTGGGAAGGATAGGTCGCGATCTTGAAGCATGGAGTCGGTGAGATCCGTGGATGCTAGCTCAGACAAAAGCATCCGTGTCATTCTGTAAGAGGCTGACCAAGCAGCTTCAAATCCTCCAAGAGCGTCAATGATGGCCAATACCCCTGCCAAATGACACTGAGTCGAAGCATCGTCTTGAGTACAGTTGACATAGCCTTCGAGGAAGTACAACAACAACACGGCTACGAGAAGTGCAGGAAGTGTCGTGGTGGCAGTATTGTTGTCGCTGAGGTGGCTTCGTACGACTGTCAGACATTGCAAGCGTCTCTGCTCGAGCACTTCTTTCCCTGAAAGTCCGCTCTCCGTCTTCTGCAAGGCTAGATGCTCTTCCGCAAAGACACAGAGCGCTTGAGGTACTGGTCGTGAACGCATTGCGAGGGCAACCGGAGGCGGGCATGGCTCGTTTACAGTCGAAAGGAGAGGCCAAAGGCGGTTTCTGAAGTATTCGATGGCTCTCCGCTCGCTGACCGCCGGTGACAGCCCATCAGAGATTGCAGGCCGAATTGCAGGGATCCCTTTCGCGGGGTGTTGCTTCCAGCGCACCAGTACCTTCCCATAGCTGCATGCAGCCCACTAACTTGCTCGTGACACATCTGCTGCATGATGGTTGCCTAGATCACACTTAATTCGGCGCTGTTTACATGGCCAGCATAATCCCTCAACGATGCGTCTTTGTTTTGATATGTTGCTGTCGTGCGTGCCCCGTGGCATTTGAGGGATTTGTTGGTGTATGATTTGAGGATGAAGGAAGCATGGTGTCGACGGCTGATGTATGGCGTTACCACGAGGCTTTATGCTCCGAAGAGGTTTAGTGTCTTTCCCCGAGATCTTATCTGCACAAGCGCTGATGTTACGTTAGCTGAGAGAAGGAAGGTTTGGCGGCGGTCGATTGGGCGGCCCTAAATGCATCTGCGACCTGGATCTGGGCAATCGTTTGTATTATAGTCCTCCACCACAGGTGCTCGCAGGCTTTGATGTAGTACTTACCGTCAAGTAATGCCGTCGATGTTCTTGTGTGGTTTCACGAAGGTCGTAGTGGGCCCGAGGTCCCGCTTTTGGGCAGACCGCCTTCTAAGGATTTCTCGCGATAAACACCTCGGCCCATCGCACCTTCCAGAATTACACCAAGTTCCATCGTAGAAGGTACGCCATCAGTATAGAACTCAATTGCACCAACCTCTTTACCGACTACCCAGCATAAACTACCTACACAAGCTCCCGCCAAGCAACGCTTTCAATTCCTACCAAACTACCCCGCCACCCCGCCACCGGCCGATCGCCCGCTATGTCCGACCCCGTCACCTACAACTTCTACGGCGTAACCGTGCCCGTGCTGCTCAACATTCACACAAGTGCCATCAGCACACTTCGCTCTGCCAAGGATGAGCAGGCCAAGGGCGGCCTTCCCACAGACGAGGAGATCCTCGACTCCACCTTTGGAGACATGTTGCCCTTCCGCATGCAACCTATTCTTCTAGCCAAATTCTCTCTTGCCGCTCTCGACTACTTGAAGCTGCCCAAGGCTGAGGTTCCTGCTTTCAACCCCGGCTTCAAGACTCTTGACGAGGTCATAGAGTTCTTCGAGGCCGCCAACAAGGCACTCAAGAGCATCGACGAGAAGGAGTACAACGACGCGGCCGAGAAGAGCTGCGATGTCTCCCTCGGCCCTGGAAAGCCTACCCTGCACATGACTGGTCTCGCCGACTACTTCCATGGCTTTGCCGTACCCAACTCGTACTTCCACCTTAACACCATGTACATGCTGTTGAGGAGCAAGGGTTTCAAGCTCGGTAAGGGTGTCTACATTGGACCTTTCATGAGCGAGCAGCAGCAGAGGGACTGGGCCCCTCTGAGGAAGTAGATAATGGTTGCGATATGAAGGCCGAAACGCGCCCTGAGGTTAAACGCAAAACTGCTGCTTTGAGGGCTCGCGCAGGCAGAAGGAAGCGCAAGGAGCAGAACGCTGTGCTGTGCTCCCCTGCAGCTGCTGTGGTCGTTGCGCTAGAGGGGGTGGAAGGTTAGGGCCCCTAAGTTCTGCGCTTAGCACGCTAACCTAAAACTGAATAAATGCACCCCTGCGCTAGTCCTAAAACTAAATAAAAGAACTAGTGCAGTGCAATCCCCTAAACACAAGCACTACCTAACAAAGCGCTCTGTTACCCTTCTCCTTTACCCTTACAGCCTTCCTGTTACCGCTGCTACTAGCTATGCCACCGCGAGGCCGCCCTAGAAAGTACGCTACTCAGGAAGAGGCTGCAGCAGGCAAGCAGGAGCGGCGCTGACTCACTTGATTCTACGAGGGAATACAGTGTATTCCTTTGCTTTTGCCCTAATATATATAGCGCGTGCACAGACAGGCGAGTGTATTCCTATGCCTCTTTAGAGTGTATTCCTTTGCCATTCCTGTGCTTGAATTTCGATGCAACTCTTACAGCACGTGAAGTACGTAGATTCTAATTATATGTGCAATTTTTAGGTAAGGGAACAATAGATTGCGCAAGAAATTAATGCTAAAGTTTAGGTAATAGCGTTCGTTGACGTTAGAGGACGCGTATTAATAAGCTCTAGAGGACTATAAACAACGTGCGAGAGGACTGTACAGCACAGCAGGCAGACAAGGAACGTCTATGTAGACTACCTAAATTGCTACACAGGACAAAATAGCTTAAGCAACGTTCGCTAACGCAACAATCTTGCAGGCAAAGGAGTTGCTAAGACTCTCTGCACCTTAGAAGGCTCTAAGTCTTCTCTAATATCGTCACCCTTACTATCTTCAGACTCCTCTATCTCATAGATTATAGCTGCAGCCTTATTCTTAATGCTTAGCGTCTCCTTGTCGCAGATTAATCTACTAGAAATGCCCTCTAGTCTAAGCTAGGTGTCTAGTACTAAGCTTGTATTATAAATGTCTAGATTCTCTCTCTTAACTAGTTAAGCCTAGACCTTTAATTCTCTAACCTTAAGAGTTAACTTAATCTATAAGTTTAGTATCTAGTTGTGTAGCATTAAGGTAAGGCTGCCCTATCCTAACTCTTAAGTAATATTATACTACTATATTGCTTTAGCAAGCTGCTTCCTAAAGACTAGCCTATCTTTGTCTAAAGGATTTAGGCAGACTAGCTATAATAAGCTTATAAGTGCTTCTTTTTAGACATTTCCTTTACTATACTAGTTGCGCCCCTAAGCACTGCTAGTCTTAATATTATTTGCTCTAATCTGTGCTACCTTGTAGACGTACGCTTAGCCTAGAAGCGCTGCTGCCTATTAATATTTAATATAAACAGCTGCTATCTCTCCCTCTAACTAATTGCACATATCCTAGGCAAAGCTAAAGGCAGCATTAACTACTTAAGGCTTATAGGCAGCTACTAGCTGCGTACACCTTGCATCTCTGTTGCTTACAAAGCTAGTCTGGCTTTAATTTAAGGTACCTGTCACGAAGACGTCACGAGTAGGTCTTTTAGAGACTAGTCTGGAAGTCCTAATTGATTACTACGTGCAGTATCTAAGTAGGTCAAGACGTTGTGTACCGAACAGAACTCTGATAGCAACAGTCTATATACTTGTGGGCAGGTTCGTTCGGTTACCGGGTAATCATCGGGACTAAGTCAGGTAGGAATTGGGGTTGTACTGCTTGCAGCAGTACGAGCCTGATTTCAGTCAGTGTCATGGGATCTGAGAGGATACCGTGACAGTACCCCCCTCCTCCTAAAGGAAAGTCGAATTCCTTTATTTTATTACTAAAGATCAGGAAACGGGTTTGGTTTAGAAGGGTATCAGGTATGGAACTGTTCTGCAGCTTTAGTATCGCGCAGGGATTCAGCTGGTTCCTAGGACAGTTCGTCGTAGCCAGTCCACCTGGTAAGGTATTCGTATTGGCGTCGTTTCTTATTGAAACGGATCTTCTCTACTCCCTTGATGACGTACTCTGGTTCTCCGTCAATAAGGACAGGATCTGGAGGCGGATTTCGTTGACTAGGCAGGTAATCTGACTTAGGTGATGCTGGTTGGAGTAGAGACACATGGAATACGGGGTGTATCTTCATGCTATCGGGTAAATCGAGTTGGTAAGCGTGAGAGGATACCATTTGTGTAACTAGAAATGGTCCAAGGTTCTTCCAATCGAGTTTCTTTGACTGTCGGTTGGTTCTGATGTTTCTGGCGTCAAGCCATACGTGATCGCCCACAGAGTACGCCGGGGCTGGCGTTCTTTTCCAGTTCGCGTATTCTTGCTGTGAGGCCTGTGCCCATAGCAGCTCTTCCTAGACGTATTCGGTGAGGTCTCTGATCTTGTCAACCATCCTGTTAACGTCTCCCACTTGTAGTCTCTGGTGCGGCGGTCGAAGTGTATCCAAAGGGGGTTCAAAGCCCATGCGTAGGTGTTAGCCAGAGTTTGCAAGGAACGGGGAAACTCGCGTTAACTTAGAGGTGGTGTTGTTAGCTTCAAACTGTGCTGTTAGTAGCCAGTTCACCTAATTATCTTATTGATAGTTTGTGTATGCTCAAAGGACTTGTTCTATTACTGCGTTCGCGTTCTTAGTCTGTCCGTCTGTCTCCGGATAGTAAGCAGTAGATAGTTGGGCCTCAATCCTTAGTTGTTTACACAGTTTGTCCCAGAAAGCTAATATAAACTGTGCTCCTCTATTAGATATGATTGTATCAGGTAAGCCTCAGTGTATCCATACATGTCAGTAGAACAAATAGGCTACTGCAGGTGCTGTTATTAAAGCGCAGGGGATCAGGTATCGGTATTTTGTTAGTCAGTCAACGACTACCATGATGTTCGTACAGCCTTCGGACTCCGGCAGGTTAGTAATAAAGTCAACAGAAATGTCCTTCTAGCTTCAGATAGGGATTAGAAGCAGTTTCAGCAGGCCATAATATTTCTCCTAAGAAGCCTTTGCTTTCTAGCAAGTGTAGCAGCAAGCTACAAATCTTCAGACTATATTAAACATACAGGGCCAGTAATACTCCCGTTGTAAGATATCCAGGGTCTTCCCTCTGCCTGGGTGTCCACCAACAGGGGAGTCATGTACAATTCAGAGTAGTTTCACTTTTAGTTCGTTAGAGCCTGGTATAACCAGTCAGCCACAGTAGTACAACCTACCGTTCTAGTGCTCACATTCGCTTAAGGTAATTAACTTAGATCGTTGGGTACCGTTCTATAACAGCTTCAGGGTGTCTTAAATAAAACTGTTATTAGCATATTCTTTGTTAATAATTTCCTTAACTAAGCGGTTAGACTCGTTTAGGTTGAGTTCCATAAACAGTCTAGGTTGGAGTAGGGTCTGGTTACGAGCTTGTCGGGCTTCCTCTTGGGCGGTGACGTCCTGAGATCGTCTAGTTAAGGCGTCTGGCTTCTCGCCATCCTTTCCGGGTCGGTACAATATCTTAAAGTTAAATCGGGACAAGTATTCTGACCATCGTGCTTGTCAATGGCTTAGCTGCTTTGTAGTAGCAAAGTACTGCAAGTTCTTGTGATTGCTAAGGACCCGTATTGGATGTGTTGCGCCTTCTAGTTCAGGTCTCCACATTTCAAAGCAGCGGATAATCGCGAGTAGTTCTTTATCGTAGATCTCGTAGTTACCCTCGGCCGGGCTCATGCGTTTTGAGTAGTAGGCAACAGGGCGAGTAACTCCTTCGGAGTCAGTCTGGGATAGGACGCCTGCTATAACATAATCAGAGGCGTCCGCTTCTACCAGTATCGGGAGTTCTGGGTCGAAGTGTCTGAGGATAGGAGCTTGAGTGAAAGCTTCTTTCAGTCGGTCAAAGGACCGTTTACAGTCCGAGTCGAAGTTAAACCAGACGTCCTTCTTAGTGAGGGATATCATCGGGGCTACTAGTGCGGAGAAATCGTTAATAAACCTCTGATAGAAATTAGCGAACCCTATGAAGGCTCGTACATCCTTCACGTTACTTAGGTATTCCTAATCTAAGATAGTTTTAATCTTGTTAGGGTCCATCTAAATGCCGTCTGTAGAGACCACGTAACTAAGGTAGGTTACTTCTGTTTAGTGGAACTTGCATTTGTCTACGTTAAGTTGCAAGCTAGCTTCTTCCATAGCTTTTAACACTAACTAGACGTGCTGCTTATGTTCTGCTAAGGTATTACTGAATATAAGGATATTGTCTATGTATGCAGAGCAGAATAGGTCTAGGTAGGGTCGAAGAGCGTTGTTCACGTAGTGCTAGAACGTGCTTGGGGCGTTGGCTAGTCCAAAGGGCATAACTAGGTACTCGAACAGTCTGTATTAGGTCTAAAAGGCCGTAAGCTACTCGTCTCCCTTTGCGATGCATAGTTTGTTAAAGGCAGCAATAATATCTAGCTTTGTATAGAACTTCGCCTTACTTAGTTAGTTTAAGGTTTCTTATAGGAGGGGAATTAGGTATTAGTTCTTAATTATTAGGGCGTTCAACCCCCAGTAGTTGACGCAGAATTAGAGGCCTCCCCTAGGTTTCTTCACGAATATTACCAGCGAGGCAACAGGTAAGGAGCTAGCGCGAATGAACCCTTTAGACAAGTTTTCATCTAAGTACTTCTTTAATACTTTCAGCTCGTTTAGGGACATGCCATAAAGAGGTCTGTATCCTAGTTGTTTACTAGGTTCTAGTTTAATCTAGTGGTTGTAAGGGCGTTGAATTAGGAGCTTATTAGCTTCTGCTCTAGAGAAGACATGTATCAAGTTATAGTAATCTAAGGGTACCTTAGTCTTTAGATTAGTATACGTCTTAGTAGAGAGAGCTTTGTTAATGTCAGCTATTAACACTGCAAAGATTTCATGGTTAGGCCTCTAAGCTAACGTTATGAACGGGGCAGATCCAATGTAGCAGATATCCATAGGTTAGTCAGGGTTCAGGCTAGACTCGGAACGGGATCGGACAGTAAGGTCCCTAGGTAGGTTCTTATTCCTCAGACTAGTTTCAGAGGCAGTTCGGAGTTGGCGTAGGTGTCTGCGGAGGCAGATAGCCTAGCAACGCAAGGAGTTGAACTTCAGAACCTAGTTCTGGTAATCGAATGCTACTTAGTGCCGATAAAGCCAGGGTTAGCCCAGTATCAGGCCGTGTCGTCCGGTGTTTGTCACAAAGAGCTGAATCTGCTCCTTATGGTCCCAGTAGGTAAGCAAAACAGAGGTGATATATAAAATAGAACCTCCTTTAAGTTGTTTTCTATTAAATCTAGTTAGGTATATTATATAGGCAAGCAGTGTTAGTTAGAGCTTTAGTTTGCGCGCTAGATTGCAGTTAATGTAGCCAATCCCATTAGCTCCTAAATTAATAAGGGTTTGTAGGGAAGCAGTTACAGTTCCTTATTAGAGCGAAACTGGGATATTAATTTGATACTTCTAATCCTTAGTTGGAGAAGCAGTCCATAAGTTGGCGGAGATCTGGTGTTGAGTAGGTCCCGGGGAGCGACTTATCTCCGGGACGAGCCTTTTCGCGAGCTTCTTCTGCTGCGGCTGCGGCTACGCCTAGAGCGTTGGGGAGAACTGTGGGCTGACGAAGAGTCGGAACCTCTTCGGGGGCGAGTCAGGGAGTGGATCGAGTTAGATCTAGCAGCTGGCAACAGGACCAAACAGTCTCGGGAGATATGCCCATGTTTCCCACACTTAAAACACAGTCCTTTCCTCTTATGAATTTCTCTTTCTTTGGAACCAGCAGGAGCGTAGGAGGAGTCAATTTCTATTGCATCTGGGTCACGTCGACTAGTGGGTGTAGTTCGGGGGCGATACAGGTCGGATGCGGATGTGGGTAAGAACCGCAGGTTATTATCGTAGGTTGCGATCAGGTTAGCGTATGTGTTCAGGTTATTTGGTAAGGATTCACCAACTATAGCGCGTTGGAGTTCGAGTGAGAGCGAGTGGCGAAGGGAAGCAATAAGGCCGATTTCGTTTAGGCCTGTATCAGCAGCTAGTCTTCGGAACTCAGCAAAGTAAGTAGTAAAACTCCGCTTGCCTTGCTTTAAGTTGTTAAGTTTACTTAGAGCAGTCATTTCCTTGTTTGGATCGCCATAGGTAGCTTCCAGGAATGCAACAAAACGGTCAAAGTTACAAATATCGGTATCCATCAGGGGGTCGATTAGAGAAACCACGTCTCTGTCAAGGCGAGAGTGGGCGTACAGTAGTCGTGAGCGCTCGGTAGGGAATCGGTCAGCATTGCCTTCCAGCTTGTACTGGAGCTTTCGGATAAACGCAGGCAAGTCCTTGCGTTTGCCATTAAAAGCTAGTGGGTCTGGGAGGCGATCTGACTTCACCGGTGCCGGTTCGGGTGGGGTTCGGGTCGAAGGTAGAGTTGTCTGGGAGGGAGACGAGCCACTCCCAGACTGCTAGGTAATTTCTAATGCTAGGGAATCCTTAGTTTTAAACGTTACTTTCTTCTTTGGGCAGGGAGCAGACTGTTCTATCACAGCAATGCGTTCTTCAAATTAGCGCTGAAGAGTAGCTAGGTCGTTCTAGTGTTAAGCCTCCTGTTAGGCAAGAGCCAGCTTCAATGCCTTGTTGCCTGCCTCAATTGAAGCCAGTTTTGCAAGTATAAGTTGCAACGGGTCAGATTCAGAAGCTATACTAGCTTGAGGGTTTAACACAACGTAATGTCACGAAGACGTCACAAGTAGGTCTTTTAGAGACTAGTCTAGAAGTCCTAATTAATTACTACGTGCAGTATCTAAGTAGGTCAAGACGTTGTGTACCGAACAGAACTCTGATAGCAACAGTTTATATACTTGTGGGCAGGTTCGTTCGGTTACCGGGTAATCATCGGGACTAAGTCGGGTAGGAATCGGGGTTGTACTGCTTGCAGCAGTACGAGCCTGATTTCAGTCAGTGTCATGGGATCTGAGAGGATACCGTGACAGTACCCTGGCCTCTAAACAGTGAACCACGCTGCCGCTAGGACTGTAGGAACTGTGCAGCGTAATATTAAGATAATTAATTGCCAAGAGCGCGCGCCCTCTCTAAGAGTATGCACGCAGTATAATAGGGGGTTTAAGCAGCACTATAAAAGCTTTTGCTAGAGTTATTAGATACTAGCTGCTTAATAATCTAGGCAATAGCTAACTTATTGTGCTATAGAATAGAATTGTAGGCTGCACGCTCCTGCGCAGAGGCTTTGTCTTTAGGCTCTACTAAGCTAAGCTTATAGCGCTTCTTGCTGCAGGATAACTCCAGCTTCTAAGGTTAGTCTCGCTCAGCGCGTTAATTGTGGTTAGTAATAGTAGTTATCTACTCTGCTGGTTGAGCTTCTGGCACACAATTATTATTAGATAGTAATAGACTAGTAGCAGGGTCATTAGCTTCCTCTGCGCGCGCGCGCTTAGAAGGACGCAGCGCTAGAGAGGATGTCTACTGCTTCCTGTGCTCTAACAGGGAAGAGACAACAGACTATTACGCAGACAGCAGCGCTGCTAGTACGCCTTTATCTACAACTTTCTAAAGCCTATTAACAAGATAGCTCTAACTGTTATTAGAGAGAGTGCCCTCTAGGAGCGTCTTATGCAGCAGCTAAATTGCTAACAGGAGTAAGTTTATAATAAACATAGGCTTGCATAAGGCGCAGCTGTTATTATTATTAGGACTAGGGACTAGCTATCCTGCGCTGCTCTAAGGGGCGTCCTTATTACGCTAGGAGCAAGAAATAGTTACTCTGCGGAAGAAGAGCTTCTTATAGTCTTCGTTAGGCGGCGCGTAGCCATACTTCCTGACTACATCAGCCTCATTAGCAATAGGAAAGCTCTGGGGTCCGCTGTCGCTGCTGTTAGCAGCGCTGTACAGCAACGTGGACTAGTGCATATTAGATAAGTGTTATATTAGATGTATAGATTAGAGGCAAAAGCTTGTGCGGGAGAAGGTATAGAGGAGGTTAGGGGTCTAGCCCCTAAGAAAGGTTTAAAGTTAGGCTAAAAGTTAAACTATAGACTGTCCTACCCTGCTATTGCACTAATTAGCGCGAGCAGAGGCAGAAAAGCAATAAGGTTAGACCTATAATCTAACTAAATTAGAAGAGACACCTAGAAAAAGTAATATATATAGATATTACAGCTGTGCTCTCCTAGACTTATCTGCATATAATAGATATTTTTGCGCAACTGTTTTACTACTACCCTACACTTTAAGTTATTATATGCAAGCCTTATGGAATTACTATACCCCTAGCACAGATTAGCACGCACCTTAGGGAACAACACCTAAAGGTGCCTGTAATAAGTTAAAAGGATGTTGCTGCAGCTGCACGCACGCTGTCAGACCTTGCCTAGACGCCAGCAGAGGTGCGCGTTCCTAAGCTAGCGAAGGAGCGCGTCCCTAATCTTAAGTATAGCAAGGATGGCCTTATGTGCATAGTTAGCTAATGCTGGTACACGTGCACAACGCCGCAAGGAATACGTAAACACAGCAAGGATAAGCATAGCTAGGTAAATTAGCAAAAGTAAGGGGGCAACATAAGGCAGAAGAGCATACACGCAAGCAATAGGATATAGAAACACAGTTAGTCCTGTTAACGTCTATTTAGAGCTGTTAGTTAGCCTGCCTACATAGCTGTGGGATTGTCCGCTGTTAACAATATGTTACAGGACCTGTCCTAGCTAGCTAAAGCTAACCTCCTGCGTGTATAAGAGGAAGACAAGGCAGCTAAAAAAGATAAGATAGTTAGGGAGACTAGCTACTACTAGGCAAATATATAGCTAGAGTTAACTAAATAGGTCCCCTATTTAAAAGGCTTGCTATAAGCAGAGCTCCTGCGCGCAAGACAGCTGCTAGGCTGCACAGAAGACAGCTAATAGAGAAGCAGCATAGAAGATTGTAAGCTAGATCTTGCAGATATATGCAAAGCTATACAAAGACTAGTGCGCAAGGCGTTCTGCAGCAGCCGGCTTACCCATAGGCTAGTGCGGGAGATTATCAAGCGGCGTGAGGCAGGCGCCTAATCCAACAAGAAGCCGTTCTACTGCGGCTATAAGGTTAGCACAATTAAGAAGTACACGCAGAAGCTGACCTAGATTGTGTGCTACCTGTGGCGCACCCACGACTAGAGAGTGCGCCTGCTGTACAAGCTAACAGTGCAGCAGAGTGCAGCACTCTGCTTGCTGCAACGTGTTGCGCAGTCTGCAGATACAGACAGACAAGCAAGACTAGAAAAGGTTTGCATAGAACTATAGATTGCCCTCCTTAATTATAAATTGCTTAGCAATAAGCATAATAGTCCCCTGCTTAGCAGTATAGCTGTGCTAGGGTTAAAGGAGGAGCACTATAGCAGTAGTTAGGTTCTAGCACACAAGTTCTTACTAGCACTGTCTGCTCTTATTACTACCTCTAAAGCGCTAGTTATCTATTACGCACAGTGCTAGCACAACAAAGCACTCTTAGAAGGGCTAAGTGTAGCAATACTAATGCAACAGCTAGTATTAGACATAGCAGAGCGTTTTATAACGCTTTCTACCTACAAGAACGCGCTAACACCTATAAACCGCATACTACGCCTACGCACACTAGCGCGAACAGAGGGAATAAAACATAACACAGCTGGCATTATAGCGTAGGATAGAGACCATCTCCTGATTAATAAGCAAAGCTTCACTCTAAACAACCTATAATCTATGATCAAAGGCCTGTGCAAGACGGCGCAGATGCAATTGCTAAAAGATGTTCTGCTGCTAGACCTAGACAAGAGGGACAGCGTGCGTCTAGGAATAACACTGCTACTAGAGTTGTCTATAGACAAGCTTCTTAATACGCTAGCTGAGCTGGCTGTTAGCTAGAGCTTTCTTAAGCACCCCAGCAACGGACTAGAAGGGTGGTTAGACTGGCTCTACAACCAGGTGCGCACGGAAGCAACCCTACGAGAGAGGTTTATAAGCGGGGTAGACAACACGCAGCAGCTAGCGCGCGTGTTGTAGCGAGACAGCGCTGTGAGTAAGTACATAAGGAAGGTACGCTAGTTTAAAGAGAGTTTGTTTGTCCTTGTCTATCTCTCTAGTGGCGGCCCTAGCTGTGGAACAGAGATAACATTAATACACTACAAGAACAGCGTAGATAGTGTAGGTTATTGCAGCGTGTTTATAGAGGGTAGTCTTGTGTCATTTACAATAAACTACTACAAGGGTTACAGCTACAAGAAGCGCGTTAGGGTCGTCTACTGCTACGCACTAAGCAAAGTCAGCAAGCTTGTGGTCTACTTTCTTAGTTTAGGCCGTCCAGTCATTAACACGCTGCAGCGACTCTATAATAGAGTTACTAAGCACACATCCTTCTTGTAGGAGCCTAAGCTAGAGAAGCAATAGGAGGATAATAATAATAACATAGATAAGGGAAGTAACAGCAGCAATAGCCTAAGTAGAGACAGCAACAATGAAATAGAGCAGGTTATCTAGCAGAAGCTTAAATTAAGCAATCTAGACAGTTACTAGGGTACTAACCACATACAGCGCGTTCTGCGTAAGCAGACCTTCAGCTATATAGGTGCCACGCTTAGTACTAGCTTGTGGCGGCACTTGTATCCTGCTATCCATTAAGAGCTAGCTAAGGACGGTTAAGCACGTGACTTTGTAGAGGCGCTCTACTATAGGAAGGAGTTTATTGTAGACAAGGCGCAGGCAAAGCAATTAGGCCACAGGTTTAAGACAGAGGAGGGAAGCTATAGCTGCTTAATGAAGGAGTCCCCTCTGCAGACTATGGCAGAGCGCGAAAACTTCTAACGCATAAGCATAGACTAGTACTGCGTGCTGCAGTTTGCCTCTGTCTAGATGAATGGCCGCATACACCCTAGAGTCTGCGCAGAGGCAATGTGGCAGCATAAGAGGCAGTTATTGCAGCGCTAGTCAACGCTTGCTGCTGCTAATCTCAAGCCTGAGTTTCAGCAGCTAACTAGGAACCTAGAGGCTAAGTACTATAGCAAGCAAGAAGAGTGTCTGCAAGCTATTATCTAGCAGAAGCTACGCGTGCTAGCAGTTATAGGGACAGGGACAGGCAAGAGTATACTGTTTATGCTGCCAGCGTCCCTTATACTAGGCAGTGTTACTATTGTAATTGCGCTACTAAACGCCCTTTGAGACAGCCTACAAGATTACTGCAATAAGGTTAGGGTTAGGGTTAGGGTTAGGGTTAGGGTTAGGGTTAGGGTTAGGGTTAGGGTTAGGGTTAGGGTTAGGGTTAGGGTTAGGGTTAGGGTTAGGGTTAGGGTTAGGGTTAGGG
>JAKJXN010000122.1:0-27569 GCA_022225945.1 Didymella pomorum | reverse complement strand
CTAACCCTAACCCTAACCCTAACCCTAACCCTAACCCTAACCCTAACCCTAACCCTAACCCTAACCCTAACCCTAACCCTAACCCTAACCCTAACCCTAACCCTAACCCTAACCCTTAGTTGATAATAACAAGGATCTAATTATACCTAGCCTTGTCTTTAGGGAAGTCTTTGAAATCTATGCACAGATGCTGCATTAGTTGTTGTAGGATAGGTAACAGATGTAAATACCCCTTAATTTAGGACTGTTAGGGGTGTCCTTAACGACACGGGATACAGTTCCGCACATACCTCTCACAGCTAGCCCCTATACCTCTCTAATAGTACTGCTGAGATACTAGCTAGTACGTTTTCTTAGCGCTAGGGTGGGCCGTGGATGGCTGATCATGGGCCTTGCGTATGAGGCGGGTGCGTAGTGTAGGGTCTAGGGCCACGCATAATCAATCCTTGTACAACAGTAGTCTGTTCTGGTTCTAATAGTCTGCTAGAAGGGTGGCTCTCTTATCTTTAAACGCACGGCGATTAGCTTGTAATAACATATTAATAAGCTCTAGTAAGTCTAGTTGCATAGTTAGTTAGAAGGTGCGTATTGCAGCTAAAGCTAAACCTTCTACATACGCCTAGGCTAACTCAGCGTTAATTCAGCTGTGTAACTGTTAGGGACCTAAAAGTACATAGGAACAATTATCTGCTTAAGCTGCCTTAAGATTTTTAAGGTCTTGTTCTTAATAACTAAGAATATCTGCTTACTTGTTAAGCTTACCTAGTTTATACTTAATCTTAAAGTTAAATAAAGTAAGAACCTCTGCCTAACAGGCTTAACAAGCGTTTAATACCTTAGTAGTTATAAAGTACTCTAGCGAGCGGTAGTTAGAGTACACTTAGACCTAATTCTTAACAGAGGTTAGCTTAGCGCGCTACTTTTTAAAGGCTTGTAGAATAGCAAATAGTTCCTTGTTATAGATCTCCTAGTTAAGCTTAGCTCTAGTAAGTACACAGCTGTAGAACGCTATAGGATACTATTGCTGGTTAGGATGTTGTTGTAATAATACACTAGCAACTACCCTGTCTAAAGCGTTAGTCTCTAGCTTAGTATTGTACTTGGGGTTAAAGTGGCATAGACTTAGGATCCTTAATAAGCTTTCCTTTAGTTAGTTAAAACTAGTTTGGCATTCCTTAGTCTATTTAAATGGGTTTGCTGGGCTTTGCAGGGCGATTAATGGCTTTGCTACCTGTAAGAACTTAGGTACGAATTGGCGATAGAATCCTGTGAAGCCTAAGAACGACTTAATACCTGTTACTATAGTAGGCGGTAACTAATTGTGGAGTGCAGATACCTTATTAGGGTTAACTTTAATACCTTTGTTAGTAAGCACATATCCTAGGTACTTAGTACAGGTTACATAGAATTTGCTTTTCTTAATATTAACCTAGAGTCCTGCTGTTTGGAGTCTTTCTAGCACTATCTCAACGTGCTTCTTGTGGGACACAGCATCCTTAGAGTAGATTAGGATGTTGTCCAAGTAGGCGACGCAAAAATCGTTAAGATAGTTAATTAACACGTTGTTTATGTATTGTTAATAAGTCGCAGGGCTATTGCATAATCTAAAGGGCAACACCTTGCACTTATATGTGCTGTATTAGGTACAAAACGTAGTGTACTCCTTAGAAGTTAGGTCTATGCGGATCCTGTTAAAGGCAGATTAGATATCAAACTTAGTAAAGATCTTAGCCTTAGAAGGACAGGCCAACAACTCATCTATGCAGGGAATTAGATATAAATCCTTACAGGTAAGGTTGTTAAGCTTTTAATAATCTACACAGATTCGTAGACTTCTATTTAGCTTATGTACGCAAAGAACAGGAGAGGCGAACGGGCTCTGGCTATGTTTGATCTAGCTGTAACGTAACTAGTCCTATACGAACTTCTTAATCGCTTCTAGTTCCTCTAGGTTAGACTTGTACAGCAGAGAGTATAAATTAGGTAAAGGTTCTTTAAGAATAATCTTATAGTTATATAGGTAGTGTTCTAGAAGACTCTTAGCCTTACGCTTGCTAAAAACATCTGCGTATTTCTTATATCTTACAGGCAGCTATTCCTTCAATAACTGCGCGTTCTTAGGGTTAACGTACACAACGGGCGAGCGGAACACACGGGCGAGCGAAACACTTTTGCCAAGACCCCACCAAATCTTACCCTATTATGGCCCAAAACACCACAAACTGGCGCTGCACAAGGCAAAGCAAGCTACAATATTACTTAGAAACCTCTTTTGCTTTATTCTTGTAAGTTTGCGCATTGTGCCCGCCCTCTCTGCACTGTCTATAGCGTTGTTGGGATGGTTCACCTCCTTTAGCGCGCACCTGCTTCTTCCCCCTCTTTCTATTACTACGCGCCCTAAACTCCTTTAGAGCAGTTAACCTCTAGCCCTCTTTAACTATAAGGCTTCCCTTAGCTTAAATATGCTTTCTTCTATGCAATTTATGTTGTGTAGTGGCCTTAGCAGCTGCTTTAAGCTCACGGATTTGTTTTTGTGCAAGCGCAAGCTTATGCGACAGGATAGCTCCCCCCTTTGCGTAGTGCTTAATTGCGCTTAGAATAGAATTTAGTAAGCTACCCTGCTCCCTCCTATACTTGTCTTAAATTAGAGTTGATTGCGACTTAAATTCTAGGGTATTGCTTGGGGTTTGCGACTGCTAGGGCTCGTTGTTTGTAGGGAGTAGTGGTGATGGAGTGCGCAGCTTCACATCCAGGGTCGATATAACCCGTTCTAGGTTAAACAGGACTAATCTAGCCCCTTAGAACCCTCCCTGGATGTTGCTAGAGGTTATGGCTTTCTTCTAAGCTGCTTTGAAGCATAGCAGGAACTCCTGCTTTGTGATGTGGTTAATCTAGTTGCGTATAAGCACATTAACCTTATCCCTGTACGCCTTCTTCAGAGGGCTAAAACAACCTACGTTAAGTAGCTGCAGGAGATGCGATAAGTGCAAAGGCATACATAGGCTTATAATCTTCTAATCCTTGCAGTATTGCTGGAATTCTGCAGAGTTGTGGCTCTCATAACCATCAATAATTAGCATATGGTAGGTGCCAACAGTGCGCGTCTTTGTATGCCTGTCAAAGTGCTTTAACTAGTCAAAACTAAGCTCATTAGTAGTCCAGCTGTTTTCAGAGATGCTGATAACCTAGTCTTAAGGCAGGGTTTCATCCTTGTACTAGTTAGACAGGTGTTAGCAGGCTTTGAAGATAATGTAGGCCAGAATAGCCCATCTAGTGGCATTAATGCCCTAGATGACAGTCACCTACTCCCAGTTGCCTAGCTAGACCTGCTTTGCTTGTCCTAGCTTCTCTGCATCTATAACAACTACTCTAGTGCTTATCTAGCCCATTATAAAGCCTGTCTCGTCAAAGTTATACGTGTTGTTGTCTAGGATGCTATACTTAGCTTTAACGTTAGATACAAGGGTGAACCAGCCCTATATAACCTTAGGGTCCTTGCAGAGGGCTTGCTTATAGTTGTACTTGTAATTAAAAACTGTTTTAAGCTCCTCCTAACGCAAAACAAACGTGCTGGCCTAGTTTATGCTAATAGGGGCTAAACCGCGCTCGTTTTGCAGAGAATTGGCCATATCAGCCACAGCTGCAAGCCAGGGGGACTCCCCTCGCGTGACTAGCTCAAGTATATACGCAACAATCACCTGCTCCTTAGCAGGGGTTAGATTCCGTGAATTAGGCATAGTATCAACGCGTAAAGGCCGTCCAGCGCGTCAATAGTGTAGTGTAGTTAGAGGCACGTTATAGATAGCTGCAGCGCGTCGCAAGGAGAGTTTCGCGTCTTGTTAAAGAGCTTAAAGCGCAAGCTGTACTTAACTTTCTTTTAACGCGTTGAATTGGGGCGGTTGGGGAGGCACTGGTGTAGGAAGGGAGTGTTGGTGGGGTCTTGGCAAAAGTGTTTCGCTCGCCCGTGTGTTCCGCTCGCCCGTTGTGTACGTTATCTGCTATACAAACCTCTTCTAGGACTCAGTTAATTTTATACAAACTAGTAGTAAAGAATTCATTTTATGGTTTTTGCATAGAGTAATAGAAAGCATTTACTAATATAACAGAAATAGTAGTGTCTAAGGTTAGAATTAGTTAGGGCTAGTTTCAGATCTGTCTAGGTCTAGGAGGACTAGGCAGCAGACATATTTAAGACTTTAGTATTTTAAGGCAGCCTTAAAAACGTTAGATACAAGTCTGCAGGCTGTGCTATTACTAAAACTCCTCCTGTTCCCATAGTTAATCTTGTCGCTAAACGTCTAACATAACAGTATCTTATAGGGTGTTTTATTGCAACCTTATTAGCAATAGGGGAGCGGGGTCATATAAGCAGGGGTACTTCTCTAGCTATATTAACTAAGAGCGCTCTATATTAAGTTTTAGCTTAAACCTCTTTAACTATTTAATGCTAATAATGCAATCCTATAACCTAAGGTTAATAATAATAAAGGGGCAGTTGCAAACCTTCCTTCTATTAATAATTATGTGTAACTAAAGGTACTAGGTTACTAGGGACATAATTTAGTCTTAAAAACCTTTCACCTAGACCTAAAAGGGTAGCTTTTAGAGAGGGGTCTAAAGAGCTTAGGAAATAGAATAAGCAATGTTTAGGTTAAGAAATAAGAAACCTTAGGCTCTAGTGTTAACTAAGGAGTAGAGTTAAACTCTAAGCCCTTAGCTATAAAGAATAGTAGATACTAAGAAGTAGGGTCCGCTAAAAAGGCAAGACAATGAAAGGTTAGACAAGTTATATTAATTTAGGCCTAGGTGGAGTCTTGCCCCTAGGCGGGTCCGTTTCCTATAGGTGTGTTATCCTTGAATTCCTCTATAGCATCTTTATACTCCTTATGCTGCACCTTAATTTCACGTACTTATGGAGCGGTGCACTCCTTCGCAAAGTGACCTAGCTTGCCGCAGTTGTAGCACGTAGGCAGGGGCGCTTCTTGTATAGGACTAGGAGTATTAGGAGTCTAACGAGGCAAGGTAGGAGGATGAATAAAGGTACCATAATTTAGTATTAAGTTCTCCTGTGAGTACGTCTGGGCAGGGATCTGTTTAGCATCTGAACTTATTCTCGCTAGCTGCAATAGAGGCAGGATAACTTAACTCTGTGGGAGGGGGTTGTTCCTTTGTTCTATATTGTAGGCAGTAAGGTGTTCTACTATATAAGGGAAGGAGTTATGCTACTGCTACTTAAAACTAAGATTAGGTATTTAGAGGCCTAGGGTAAGTTTAGTCTAGAGATAGTGAAACTATTCTAATTAGGGTACCTAACCCTTAATAGCGGCGCTAAGGAACCTGCTTTTAAAGGCAGGGAACATTTCTGCCTTATCTATTTGCAGCTTATTAAAAACTGCTCAGCTCTCTGCTTGCTCATTTCCTGTAACAAAGTATAATTTAAGAAGTTAAATTATCTCTTCTGCTATACAGAACTAATTTGCATTGTTATTAGATAGGTACTAGGGTTCTAGGTATTCCTTAGCTAATCCTAAGGTGTGACCCTACACTAGAGCTATGCGTGCTCTTATAGTGCGGTAGTGATTAGAGTTAATCTCTAACCTGTCCTCTATTAACGCCCTCCATTAGGAGAAGGTAGGGTTCTTGCTATCTATAAGGACTTTAATGTTTAGAGTCCTTTTAGATAGCCTTAGTAGGGTGTATAGCAAAACAGGCTTAGAAGGTAGTTAAGCAACTAGGGATTACTAATATTGCATTAGGGGGGTCTTAGTAGTAGGAAGTAGGTGGTCTGCTAGTAGAAGACTAGCTCTAAGCTTAGCAAGTTCCTGCCTTAGCTTAGCTATCTCTAGGGCAGGATTGTTAGGGTTAATCTCTAGATTAACACTAATTTGTTCTAGAGTATTATTGCATGCAGGCGTAAGCAGTTCTTAGGATCTCTATAATCTAGATTAATTGTGCAACCTTAATGTAGGTCCTATATTAGTGCCTAATATTAGTGTTAGGTCTAAGTTAGGTGGGTTATTAGTAGTCTCTAAGTCTCTACCTTAGCGCAATCTAACGCAACTTCTGCCAAAGTAATCCTGCAATAAGATTTCGCAGGAAGGTCTAAACCTATAGGCTTTAGTTATTAAGAAGTCTCTAGTATCCTAACTGTTTTGCTAAACAATGCATAGTAGCAGCACTAACTTAGGTAGCAGAATACTCCAAGTTAGTCTAAAGTAACAACTAAACAAGTTGCGATATTATTTAGAGGCTGTTACTAGCTAGGACAAGCTTTTAAGTATAATGTAATAACGTAGGATGATAGAGGGCTCTAAAACGTGTTGGAATCCGCTATGAGGTGTATGGGAGCACTGGGACTGGGACACAGGAGATTCCTCTATTCCTATAGGTCTTGTACGAAGGATACTCAAAAGCTGTTAGTCTACCTTGCTACCTATGCTGCCTTTATATCCTGTCTGATAGTCCAGGGTCAAGATAGGGGCTTGTGAGTAACCAGGATCTGGCCAGGGTCCGAGTCGGACAGGTATCGGACCTTGGCTCAGATCTAAGTTCCGAGCTGGTTATCACAGTAACAGTAGATGAAGATATAAGTTAATTCATGTCCTCTTCCTTTTGGGTTCTTTCCGCGTGAGTCGCGACCGCGCTTCGCCGGGTGAACGCCGGCGGTTCGATCCAACGTCCTTCACAGTGTCCAACCCCTTACAAATACTAAACTCTAAGCAGCCCTAGCAGCTGCTATAGAACATAAATCGCGTAAAAGAAAGCAAATCTAAGAGAGAGGGTCCCTCCTAGTTAAAGAAGGCTAGCAGCTAGTAGCTCTAGCAGAGTTTAGGGCGCGTTATAATAGAAAGAAGGGGAAGAAGCAGGTGCGAGCTAAAGGAGGTAAACTATCCTAGTAACGCTGTAGACGGTGCAGAGAGGGTAGGCACAATGCGCAAATGTGCAAGAAAGAAGTTGTAACGACGCAGGATGATAGAGGGCTCCGAAACGTGTGGGAATCCGCTACGAGGTGTATGGGAGCACTGGGACTGGGACACAGGAGATTCCTCTATTCCTATAGGTCTTGTACGAAGGATACTGAAAAGCTACTAAACACTACTTGCTACCTACGTGCCTTTATATCCTGTCTGATAGTTAGGGGTAAGGATAGGGGCTTGTGAATAACCAGGATCCAGTTTAAGGCCAATTTAGAAGGGTGTCAGCTCCTGCTCAACTGTGTTCTAACCTAGTTTTCACATTACCCCCTTCCTTGGTAGGCAGGACGTCCCAGACTGCGCAGACAGAGCTCGCGGTGTTTGTGAGTCCTTGTCGCGTCTTATCGCTCTGTGCAGTAAAGGTCTAGTTTGCCAGTGTTGTAGATCTCTTGTTATCCTCGGTGACAGTTCCCAGTCGGACGCGGTTCGGTGGCCATTCGCGATGCAGCTTTCAAGTGAAGGCAGCACCAGGCAAGTCGTCTTCACCACGATTTTAGGCTTGGCAGCGCGTCAAAACAATCGCAAGACTGTTTATTCCGTTGTACTCTCCTCCAGCGACACACACACTTTTTCTGTAAGTCTCCCATGGTGTCCGTCCGGTCTTGCTAACCCATATAGCTACTTTACCATGCCGATTCCTGTGCCTCCGGGCGCCCTCCCCCAGGCCCATCGGGTCATATGTATGAGGGCAGTACGTGCCATCGGGCGGCGCCAATAGTTGGGGCAGGAGGCGTTTGGTTTTGCGTCAGCGTCGTCTTCGAAGTGCAGCTACTGCACTAACAAGGCAGAGAGGTGTCGCTGTGTGCCAGTGTATGCCAGACCAGAGTACGATGCCTTTTAGGTCGCGTTCGTGGCGTGGGAGGAAGCCAAGGTGGAGGATGGCTTGGGTAATACTAAGCAGGCAGCGGCAGAGGCGGTGTTAGAGGCTGCTAAGGAGGAGTTGCGTCGCGCAGCGCAACAACTCTCTCTAGTTATACAAGTGGGCTCTGTACAGCTTTGAGGGTTTAGTGCTGCCAACATGCTGCTCCATCAGCATCTCTCGCCACCTGACCATAGTACTTCGGCTACCATTCAGTCCCTCCAGGAGGCCGTCATTACCCTTACAGGCGAAGTGGTGGCTCTAAGGCAAGCGTTGCGGGGGCAAGGGATTCCTAGGGCTGCAGAAGGCAGCAGTAAGTTAAGGCGGTCTGCCCAGGGTCAGACTGCTTCCAGGAGAGGAGTCAAGGGAAAGGGCAAGGGTCATGCCAACCCAGCGTCAGTGGAGGATCTGGGGCTAACTAGGGGTGGTTCAGATCCCAACTCGGAGCTGTCCTCAGTCAATAAGGACACCCTTATAGCTAGCTTAGAGTAAGGGATAGTTCTTGTACTATAGCTTTGTATTTGGCATTTAGGGTTTGTCCTAGTTAAAACTGGCTGCCAGGTACTCTAGATTTCCTTTGTTTAGCAATAGACTTATAACCCCAGCTACTGCTTTCCGTCTTCCCATGCTTGTATCCATTGAGTGAGCTCAGGCGGCGGTCCTAGACGCTTTAGGTGCTTGTTGTAATACGTCCGTAGTTTGTGCGGAGCTCCTTCAAAGTTAGCTGCGGGATACCAAGTGGGATCCGGGTCGTGTCCAACCCAGCTAGTGCGGTACATAAGCTTACCACGTACCAGCTTGCTCAAGAGAATGTCATCCACTTCCCACTCTTCAACACCGTCAATTGGGATGCCAACTAGCTTAGGGTTCTCCTAGCCAGGCAGCAGGTCAGCTAGGTCCTTGCACAGTACGTCTAGTGCGAAAACGTCATAGATTTGTGAGCCTGCAGGTAACCTCAGCCAATACAAGTGACCGACCTGCTCAAGGACTTCGAAGGGTCCTTCCCACAAGTCGGATAGCTTTCGGCTAGGCCTGTCGCTGGCGAGATTTTTCGTCAACAGGTAAACCTTGTCACCTACGGTCCAGTTCACAGGGGTACGATGCTTGTCAACGTTCGCTCGCATACGCTGTTAGGCTTTCTCCATATTTTCTTTTGCAGTTAGCCATGCCTTGTGCATGCAGGTGGCAAGGGCGAGTGCATCCTAGTGGTTAAGGCAGACCAAAGGTCTCAGATCCTTTTCAGAGCCTACCCAATGCCAACTCTGTCTTGGCTCACTGCCAAAGATTACCTGGTATAGGCTCATACCAATAGCAGCGTGGGGCAGAGTCATCTGCGCGCGGTCCATAATTGGCAGTAGTTCAGACCAATTGTCCTGGTAGTATATAACAAATGGGCGGAGGCGCTAATTAATATACTTGTTCATAATCTCCGTCTGTCCATCAGTTTCCTTATAGTATGCCATAGACAGCTTAAGTTGTACGCTAATAATCCTACAGAATTTGGACCAGAAACTGGATACGAATTGAGGCCCTCAGTCAGAGACAATGGTCTCCGGGGTATAACCAAAACGGTATATCCACTGGATGAACAACTCAGCCATGCCTCACGCTGTAATAGTCTTATAGCACGGTATAGTGATTGCCTGTTTAGTCAACCAGTCGATAAAAACAAGGATCTAGTCGTAACCAGCTCAGTCCTTAGGAAAGTCCTTGAAATCCATACACAGGTGCTGCATCGGTCGCTGTGGGATAGGTAGCGGATGCAAATACCCCCAGATCCAGGTTTGTCGCGGATAGCCTCTGCGGCAAGGAATGCAGTTTCTCACGTACCGCTCGCAACTAGCTCCCATGCCTTTCCAGTAGTACTGTTAAGCTAACAGCTAGTAAGTCTTTTTAGCGCTTGGGTGGGCAGTGGATGGTTGGTCGTGAGCTTCTCGTATAAGGCGGGTACGCAGTAAGGAGTCCAGTGCTACGCATAGTCGATCCTTATACAACAACAGTCCGTTCTGGATCCAATAATCCGCAGGAAGGTTGGCACGCTCGTCTTCGAACGCGTAGCGATTTGCTTGCAATACCGCGTTAACGAGCTCCAGCAAGTCTAGCTGCATAGTTAGCTAGAGGGCGCGTATTGCAACTAGGGTTACTTCTTCCACGTAGGTCTGGGCCAGATCGGCATTAATCCAGCTGTGTAACCAATGGGGGCCTAGTAGCACTCGCGAACGGTTATCCACTTAGGCTACCTTAAGATTGTCAAGATCTTGCTCTCAGCGACTGAGAATGTCAGCCCGCTCGTTAAGCTTGCCTAGGGTATACTCAATTTGGAAGTTAAACGGGGCCAGTTCCTCTGCCCAACAGGCTTGC
Source organism: Didymella pomorum (assembly GCA_022225945.1). Lineage (NCBI taxonomy): Eukaryota > Fungi > Ascomycota > Dothideomycetes > Pleosporales > Didymellaceae > Didymella > Didymella pomorum. Next base: position 17,375 of record JAKJXN010000122.1, on the reverse strand, counting down.
CTGGCGTTCAATACCTTAGTGGTCATAAAGTACTCAAGGGAGCGGTGGTCGGAGTACACTCAGACCTAGTTCTTAGCAGAGGTTAACTCAGCTCGCCACTTGTGGAACGCTTGCAAGATAGCGAATAGCTCCTTGTCATGAATCTCCCAGTTCAGTTCCGCGCCTAATAGTACACGACTGTAGAACGCTACTAGGTGCCATCGCTTGTCAGGATGTTGTTAGGATAATACCCCAGCGACTACTCCATCAGAAGCGTCAGTCTCCAACTTAGTATCGTACTCGGGGTCGAAATGGCATAGACTCGGGATCCTCAGCAGGCTCTCCTTCAGTTGATCAAAACTGGCTTGGCATTCCTTGGTCCACTCAAACGGGTTGGCTGGGCTTTGCAGAGCAATCAACGGCTTCGCTACCCAAGAGAACTCAGGTACGAATTAGCAGTAGAATCCTGCAAAGCCTAGGAATGACTTAATACCGGTTACCGTAGTAGAAGGCAACCACTCGCAGAGTGCTGCGACCTTCTCAGGGTCAACTTCGATGCCTTTGTTCGTAAGTACGTAACCAAGGTACTTAGTACAGGTTACGTGGAACTCGCTTTTCTTGATGTCCACCTGGAGTTTTGCCATTCGGAGTCTCTCTAGTACCATCTTCACATGCTTCTCGTGAGAGGCTGCGTCCTCTGAATAGATTAGGATATCATCCAGATAAGCAATGCAGAAGTCGTCCAGGTACTCAATTAGCACATCGTTCATATATCACTAGTAAGTCGCAGGCCTATTGCATAACCCAAACGGTAGAACCTTGCACTTGTAGGTGCTGTATCAGGTGCGGAACGTAGTATATTCCTCAGAGGCAGAGTCCATGCGGATTCTGTTAAAGGCAGACCGGATGTCTAACTTTGTAAAGATCTTAGCCTTAGAAGGACAAGCTAGCAATTCGTCTATGCAGGGTATTAGATAGGAATCCTTGCGGGTGAGGTTGTTGAGCTTCTAATAATCTACACAGATGCGCAGGCTTCTATTTAGTTTGCGTACGCATAGAACAGGAGAGGCGAATGGGCTCCAGCTGTGTTTAATCCAGCTGTAGCGCAGCTGATCCTGCACAAACTTCTTAATAGCTTCTAGTTCTTCTAGGTTAGACTTGTACAAGGGAGAATACAAATTTAGCAAGGGTTCCTCTAGAACAATCTTATGGTCGTATAGGCGGTGTTCTGGAAGGCTCTTAGACTCGCGCTTGCTGAAAACATCCGCATATGCGGCATACTTTGCAGGAAGCCGTGCTGTTAACAGCTGAACATTCTTAGGATCATTGGCTGCTTGTACCTCCTCTAGGACCCGAGTGATCTCGTACAAGCTAGTAGTAAAGAATTCGTTCTGTGGTTTTTGTAAGGAAAAGTGAAACGCATTTGCCGATATAGCAGAAATAGTAGTGGTAGGTACGGTCAGAGTCAATTGGGAGGGTGTTCGGATCTGGCGGGGTGGCAGGTGCATCCGGGGCTTCGGTAACCTCAAGCAACTTCGGAGGCGCTGGATGCGGGACTGTGGGCTGTGGCGCTGCCGATAGTCCTCCTTTTCCCATAATTGATCTCGTCGCTAAACGTCCATCATAATTTTGTCTTGTAGAGTCTTTTGGTGCAACGTCATTAGCAGTAGGGGAGCAGGGTCGTAGGAACGTGGGTACTTCTCTGGCTACACGAGCCGAGAGTGCTCTGTATCGAGTTTTAGCCTGAACCTCTTCAACCACTTGATGCCAATGATGCAGTCCTGGGAACCGAGATCGACGACGATAAAGGGGCAGTTCCGCACCTTCCGTCCGTCGATGATCATGTGTAGACGAATGTACTCAGTGACTGGGGACGTGATTTGATCCTGAAATCCTTTAACGTGGACCTTAAAGGGTAGCTTTCGGACAGGTGTCCAAAGAGCTTGAGAAAGTGAATAAGCAATAGTAGAGTTTAAGAATAAGAAGCCTTAGGCGCCAGTATCAACTAAGGAGTGGAGTCAGACTCTAAGCCCTTGGCTACAGAGAACAGTAGAAACTAGGAAATAGGGTCCGCCAAAGAGGCGAGACAACAACAAGTTAGACAAGTCGTACTAGTTTAAGCCCGGGTAGAAGCGTCCTCCCGGGCGCTTCTGTTTCCCGTATAAGTGTCATCCTCCGGCTCTTCAATAGCGTCTACGAACTCCTCTTGTTCCAGCTCGATCTTACGTACTCGCGGCACGGTGCATTCCTTCGCAAAGTGGCCTAGTTTACCACAGTTGTAGCATGTAGAAGGAGGCGCTTCTCAGGCAGGAGTAGGTGCAGCTAGGCTCTGGCGAGGTACAGTAGTTGGTCGGATGAATGTACCGCGGTGCGGGATGGCGTTCTCTCGCGGGTAAGCTAGGGGAGCAGTCCAATTCCCATCCGAACTTGCTTTCGCTGTCCGTACGGGAGGGGAGGTAACATAAGTTATCAGCGTGGGGTTGTTCCTCCGCTCCATATCATAAGCGGTGAGATGCTCCACCATACTAGTAAAGGAGTTCTTCCACTGCTGCTTAAAACCAAGATTAGGTACGCAGAGACTAGGGATGAGTTTAGTCCACATATAGTGAAACCATTCCGATTGGGGTACCTAACCCTTAATAGCGGCGCTAAGGAACCTGCTTTTAAAGGCAGGGAACGTTTCTGCCTTATCTATTTGCAGCTTATTAAAAACTACTTAGCTCTCTGCTTGCTTGTTTCCTGTAACAAAGTACAATTTAAGAAGTTAAATTATCTCTTCTGCTGTGCGGAACTGATTTGCATTGTCATTAGATAGGTATTAGGGTTCCAGGTATTCCTTAGCTAATCCTAAGGTGTGGCCCCACACTAGAGCTATGCGTGCTCTTACAGTGCGGTAGTAATTGGAGTTAATCTCTAACCTGTCCTCTATTGACGCCCTCCATTGGGAGAAGGTGGGGTTCTTGCTATCTGTAAGAACTTCAATGTTTGGAGTCCTTTTGGATAACCTTGGTGGGGTGTATAGCGAAACAGGCTCGGAAGGTAGTTGAGCAACTGGGGATTGCTGATATTGCATTGGGGGGGTCTTAGTGGTGGGAAGTGGGTGGTCTGCTGGCGGAAGACTAGCTCTGAGCTTAGCAAGCTCCTGCCTTAGCTTAGCTATCTCTAGGGCGGGATTGTTAGGGTTAATCTCTGGATTAACACTGATTTGTTCTAGAGTATTATTGCGCGCAGGCGCGAGCGGTTCTTAGGATCTCTGTAATCTAGATTGATTGTGCGACCTTAATGTAGGTCCTGTATTGGTGCCTGACATCAGTGTTAGGTCTAAGTCAGGTGGGTTATTAGTAGTCTCTAAGTCTCTACCTTAGCGCAATCTAACGCGACTTCTGCCAAAGTAATCCTGCGATAAGGTTTCGCAGGAAGGTCCAAACCCAAAGGCTTCAGTCGTCAGGAGGTCTCTAGTATCCTAACTGTTTTGCTGAACAATGCGTGGTAGCAGCACCAACTTAGGTAGCAGAGTGCTCTGAGTTGGTCTAAAGTAACAACTAAACAAGTTGCGATATTATTTAGAGGCTGTCACCGGCTAGGACGAGCTTTTCAGTATAATGTAACAACGCAGGATGATAGAGGGCTCCGAAACGTGTGGGAATCCGCTACGAGGTGTATGGGAGCACTAGGACTAGGACACAGGAGATTCCTCTATTCCTATAGGTCTTGTACGAAGGATACTGAAAAGCTACTAAACACTACTTGCTACCTACGTGCCTTTATATCCTGTCCGATAGTTAGGGGTAAGGATAGGGGCTTGTGAATAACCAGGATCCGGTTTGAGGCCAATTCGGAAGGGTGTCGGCTCCTGCTCGACTGTGTTCTGACCTGGTTTTCACAGAAGTAGAAGTAGTCTCTAAGTAATATTATAACTTGTTTTATCCTGTGCAGGGCCACAGTGCGGTGTTTTAGGCCATAATAGGGTAAGTTTTGGTAGGGTCTTGGCAAAAGTGATCCACTTGCCCTAGTGATCCACTCGCCCTCAAAGTACGTTACTGTTCATCCTATTTCAGTTAGAGAGCGGCTGCAGCCTGAAGCTTGTTGTGACTGCTAGACCCTAACGATGATATTGAGGGGATGTCGTGATATAACAACCAAGCTTGCTTGGCTAAACCCATAGACGTCTTGCAGATCATTAGTAAGGACATTGGGGAGGAGCCCTTAAGCATCTTACTTGATCTGGCTCTTGTTGTTGATCTCATCCAGGCATGAACCCCGAACAACTCTAACCTCCTTGACTGCGCAAATGTCTTTGGCAAACTGCCTAGCGGTAACAACGGTAACGTGGAGGTCGTACGTGACGAAAGTATCACCTGAAACGTCAATTGATTCTGATGGGCAGGCTCCGAGATTGAATTCGAAGGGCCATACGAAGTTGCTACGGCGAGTAGACTAGATGCTCGATCTCCCGTCGAGTCCGACATAGATGATTACGTACCATCTGAGAATGTCAGTGCCGGATGGCTGTGGGAATTCGCTAACTTACTGGACCTGCTGGGTACCATGTAGCGACCCAGTAACGCGCATGAAGCAAACATTGGCTTTATTCATGAGTATTACTCTTCCACTGACGCCATGGACATCCACATCGACAAGCGGTGAATCAAGTCGGATCCCGGAGCCCCGGAGGACTCGGTGCCGGATTTTTTTGCCGATAGAGGCGAGGAACAGGCAGCATCGCTCGATTTCGGGTACACTCTGTCGTTCACAACATCATTCGTCAATCCAGCGTTGCACAAACACACCGACATAGCTGGCGCGCAAGCCAAGAGTAGTGATGAATACATTAGCGCTGTCATGTCTTCTCTGCGCGACGCTCGACTGCATCAAGATGGGATAAACGCAAGCTAGATAATTGGTCAACGGGCGGCATCAATACTTTAGGGAGGCGCGCTAGCTGAGACGACCAGCGCCATTTCCTCTAGTGCGGTATAACCCAAAGAAGAAGCGCCGCCTAACACATTAGGAAACCCCGCCTTCGCCTCGGGAACTCGCGTTTTAATGACCAAGCGGGAGGGGGATCGCGGAATGTCGCCCGGGCGATCAAAGGAATGGTCCCATCAAACGTCGGAGTCAGTAAAGACCATTGCCGCTTGATGTCCGCTCGAGCATCTGATTCGTCATAATTTGATCCAGGTTCCATTGTCCATTGTTGGCGGCAGAGCGGACGGAAAGTTCGCCTCGGTAGTAATGACGCGAAAGATGTACGAAAGGCGGACTGAGATCGCGAGCTGATTATCAACCGACCTCAGAAAACGATCCTCTGATCGTGTTCGGCCTATATTACAATCCATCGCAAATGCCAGATGCCTCCGCAATTAACTCTGGTGCACGCCCCAAAGGTGACGAAGAGTCAAAGAGCTGAATGAAAGCAAGCCCATCTAGCCCTGGGACTTCAGGTCCCACTGTACAATAATGGAAACGACGGATCGAGACTGCTCTCGAAGAATGAGTCGACGCCAGTCAAGTCAAAGTCAGGATCGAACATCTCGAATGGATCCGGTCCTGGTACACCCGTGAAGTAATAGCTTTCGTAATGATTGGAGACGGTCGGGAGCGTTTCTGCAGCGACAATGTGAACTGGAGTATCACGGTCTTGCTGCGGTGGCAGCTCATCCGTTCTTCGTTGCTGGACCTCCCCAGACCGGCCACATACTCGATCTAGTTCCTTCAAGGTGAGCCTGCCCATCTCAGCCATGGTAAGGGCCAGACCAGATATTTCCCCGAGCTGTTCTAAGATCGAACAGTTAGTCTCCATTGCCGTCTTGGCTCTTGCGCGTTGCGTCGGAAGCTTGCTTCGGCGAAGCTCACGATAATTGAGACTCAGCGAAAGCGAGACGGCATAGGGAACGAACGGGAATGGGACGATGGTACTCAGAAACTCATTCCCAACCAGAGCCGTAGCGCGTTCAGCAGACCAGTGCTGTTGAATTTTCCGCGACGAGGAAACTTGCCGTTGGTTGGTGTCAAGTTTCGGGTAGTAGGATAGGATAGTTACGGCGTGATAAAAGACTTCAATAGTGGCTAATCAGGAAGTCAGCGATCGACAAAAGTTCTGAGAGGTCGAAGAAACAGGCCCAAACCGCAGGCACCAGCATTTCTGTTCCTGCAATACTGCAAAATGAATGGGGTCAAAGCATCAGGGACATAAGCGTGCGCCGTTCTTGGATATGCCACAGAACTGACGGGGGGACTTGCCTAGAACGCGCGGCATGACTTCCACCGCTTGACACTCGACCACCAAATCCTCGAATAGAGGAATGTCATAGAGCAGCTCATTGTTTGTGCATTTGGGACGATACATTGAGATGACATCGTCAAGGTGTAGCCCGATGCGCAGAAGAAGCCGAAATGGGGGCTCATATGCGTCCAAATTATCCTGGAGAGACCGACTGTTGTCTCTCTCATGCATCAGAATTGGTCGCCCGTGTGAGGCTGCGTTGAGCCTATCTAGAAACCAGACGCAGCAGAACAGTCTTTGAGCGTGATCGTTTGGCATGTGCTCCAGGTCTAGATGCAAGTGAAGCCCCAATGAGTGCACGTGCTGTACTGCACGTCCTATCATCAACGTGGAATTCTCGCATGCGTCATGCCCTTCTTTAAAGAGAGACATAAGAGCATGTAGCTGTACAAGAAGCAGCCTGTCTTCGATCTGGCGAAGCTCGACGCTCATGCGTAAGGCAGTGAACAACTTATGTCCGAATTCTGAGCGGGTCAGCTGCGTTTCGCAGCCGGAGATGTACAGGTGAGAAATTGACGAGGGGTCCATGGCTGCAACCATGCACATAGCTTGGTTAAGCGGCAGCTGAGAGTGGTGTTGAGTTGGGCGACTGTCGTACACAGATCGATCGATGATTGGAAGTATTGAGTTGAATTTCTCAAAGTAGATCGCACACAAGGCATTACGATGACCGGGGGGCGGACTGACAAAGAGGCATTTTCGCTTAAGTACTGGCAGGATCGTATCCCTGATAGCAGGCTCCAGCCCATGTAACATGCCATGATACGGGGACCTTGTTGAGAGACGCTCCGAGAAGCGACTCATTTCGCTTCGATGCTGTGACCAGACTCCAACGTTACATCTGCTTGAAGCATTGTGGAACGATTCAGTTTGGGGATCTCCTGTAGCAAAGAACACCCCCTCTGGGTTGGTGTCGCCGATGAATCGCGCATCGTGGTCGACAACTGCACCGGCCCCAGAGCCACCTCGCATAGCGTTGTTGCTGCCATTCTCGAGGCTATTGGCGTAGTTGAATACTTTGTGGGCGTAGTCGACGTCGTCAATGCCGTCACAAGCGAACCGATTTGCATCGGCCTCGATGCCTTGTGAGTCTTGGTTGGGCGTTACGTGCGATCCGGGGACTCGGACATCGGTAAATCTTCGTGCTCTGGTAGGCGTCCAAGACGCTGATGGCGGCTGAGCAGCCTGGCCAATACACTCGTCGACACAGTGACGGCAGCGCTTCTTCTTTCTGCGGCACAGATCACAAGCGCGAGAGGACTGCTTGCGCTTCCGAACAAAAGAGCTTTGAGTGGTGTCGACGAACCTCAGTAAGGCCTTCGACATGTTCGTGGCACCTAACCAGTGTGCAGCGCGCACCTGAGAGATTAACGACGAGGCCACACCACCTTTCGTGATGGATGAAAAGTTATGATTGCTTCAATTGCGACACTGGAAACACAAGTTGGATGTGTGTCTCTTGCGAGAGCGAAGGAGCGAACAGCGGGAGCGAGGTGGTTGAATTGCGCCACCCGAGTTCGTGCGCGTGACGCCCACCATGGCATAGCTCCCCGCCGAACAAAGTCGCACCCCACTTCCTACACTTCATGACTCAGTCATTGCAAACTCAATCTATGAAGCAGTTACAGTGTTTGACTTGCGGGATAAATTCAAGAAGGCTTCATATGAAACATCACTGAAGCAAAGGAAATTTATCGGTCTACGTCGGCGCGGAGGCACACGAAAGCTTCACCTTCCAGAGAGGTCAAAGCGGGCAATCAAGGGAATCGCAACAACACTGGAGAACAAGGGCTTGACACATTCATCAGGAAGCATGTCGAGTACATTTCCCATCCGGACAAGTTCCAATGTTGGAATTGTGCATTTGAAGCAGCTGGCAAAGGCATCTCTGATAGCTGGATTATCGCTTCCACCACCGTCGTGGCGAACCTCCTCCAAAGACTCAACAACAATCAGTCCCTTTCCCAAGACAGCGAGATGCCCCCTGACGCCACTGCTGTCCGCAAAGGATTCAACAAGATTTACACAGATGAGGTAGGACTACGAGGGGCTCTCAGACCCGTAGAATGAAGGCGTATGAGGCAAGTCCCTAAGGACCGTGAGGAGAAGCTCAACTATAAGTGCGTAAATCTGTGCGGGAACTCTTAGAGGTAGTGCAATCTCTCACTGCGCGACAATGGCGATGCGAAGGGGCTCTAAGGCACCCTCAGCTCCTGCACCTCTGACCACTCGCCGTGGACGCAACGTCAAGCGTCCAAGTCAAGCGTCCAAGTAGATGTAAGTAGCAAAAATCGTTGATATAGATCTAATTGCCACTGCACTATAATTTCTCACATTAAGGGCCGGTTTTGGAGGCTCAGCAACCACAGCTTTCTTAGCGGGCCGTTGCGCGACGGAAGGAGTTAGGCGCACGGGCTTGGTAGTGCTGTGGTGTATGCCCGAGGACTCGCGCCCGTGTACCTAAGCGCGGCGGGGTCCAAAATCGCGCTGCTGAGATGACGGCTACTGCGGATTTCCTGTTTTCGTATCCCGGCATTGGCTTCCCTCGCAATCACCGTTATCATCAACATGTCGCGTCAGCTTTGAACATACAAATATAAAGTCAATGTATGCACACAGTGTGCCAAACAGAATAGGCGTTGTGGTATTCAAAGATCGTCTTTGGATGATTGCAAGCCTCTCCAATCTGCGAACCATGAGTGTCGTAGCGTCGTGAAGGTAAACGAGCTGAAGAAGCAAGATGCGCCTTCGTCTGAACCCCTCTCTCTGCGCCACAAGCGCATTTCACAGCCTGATCGCGCACAATCTCCGGTCCTTTGTGCACGTAAACAGCTAATGAGCGTCAATAGCCTTAGCCAGCGGCGAGAGCCTTTGTAGCCTGCGTCGAGCGTGTCAGCTTTCATTACCATCTCATCTTCGCTACTCTCCGCACTGCTAGGTGCTCCCTACCCGTCCAATCCGCATCCGGATATATCCCTGCTCTTTTTCAGCCAGCACGTATAGATAGACGTACACAAGCTTCGTCACTTAGCTTTGGTACAACGTCTAAATGGCCGGGTTCTGCACGGACTTGCGTGTACATCTTTGGACCAACCGGATTCGGAAGCGCCGACCTGACGTGTGAAAGGAAAGGGTGCTTAACCGCAATTGGATTCCCCGACATCATTTGGCCACGCCATGCTCAAGGACCTCAGGTCTGACGCCAGATGGCCGGACGGTAATCTGCAATGGACCAGATTCAAGCCGCATTCTGCGTGCGCTCCGACATGCGACCTATCATCGTGCTTTTTCTCACACTTGACGTTCGCCCAGAAACATCACCGACGTGCGCTAAGGCATCCTACAGCAGAATTTACGTGACGTGGATCTCACAAAGAACACGTATAAGATCGCTACACTCGAGGTAAAACTCGTCAGTCCAGTATCGACAGCACTTTGGTGATTGCATAATCCGCTCACTGCTGATCTTAACGACCATCCCACACGTCACATTGTTCTTTCAACTTTGGCAAATATGGGCTCAGATCGCGGCGATCACTCTTTCCTCAAAGACCTCATCAAACAGATGACCTTTGGAGAGAAGGTTTCACTTCTTTGTGGCTCCTCATTCTGGGAGACAGCCGGCATCGACAGGCTCGGCATACCCCGAATGAAGCTTACCGATGGGCCAAGCGGCGCTCGTGGAGAGGACTTCAACAGTGGGGTGTCGAGCACATGCTTCCCAGCAGGTGTTGCCCTTGCCGCTTCCTTTAACGAACCGCTCGTTCGAGAAGTAGGGAAGGCACTGGCTCAGGACACTCAAACGAAAGGTGCACGAGTCCTGTAAGTAGCTTACGATGGGTGTTGGCAGTTGGCGGGACTGACCATGTCTAAAGACTTGCTCCGACCGTCTGTCCACATCGGCATCCACTCGGTGGTCGCAACTTCGAGTCTTTCGGCGAAGATCCCTTGCTTGCTGGCCGCCTCGCAACTCAGTATATCATGGGTGTCCAAGGCGAGGGTATTGGGGCTTGCATCAAGCACTTTGCGGCTAATGAACAAGAGACCAACCGATCCAGTATTGACGCCCGGGTTGGCGAGCGCGCTCTTCGCGAGATCTACTTGAAGCCCTTCGAAATTGCGATCAAGGCCTCACAGCCGTGGTCTATCATGACGGCGTACAACGTCGTAAATGGTACGCATGCGGATTCCAACAAGTATCTATTAAACGATGTTCTTCGCAACCAGTGGGGATATGACGGCCAGGTTGTTGCCGATTGGGGCGGCATGAACTCGCTAGCAACATCTCTCAATGCTGGCGCCGATCTCGAAATGCCCGGTCCGGCAAGCTGGCGTAGCGTCGAGAACATTCAAAGAGCCCTTGACGAGAACGAAATATCCATGGAGACCTTGGAGAGACGAGTCTTAGAGAACCTCAAATTTCTTCAGCGAAGCGGCGGCTTCGATCACGCATTCATTCCCCCTGAGCGCGCGGAAGATCTCCCAGAACATCGAGCACTTATCCGAAGAGCTGGTGCGGAAAGCGCAGTGCTGCTAAAGAACAAGGACAGCATTCTACCCCTTAAGAAAGAGGAAATAGGCTCCATAGCCATGATTGGCTTAGCAAAACAGTGCTTGAGCCAGGGCGGCGGTTCTGCCGCAGTGAACCCGCACCACGAAATCACTCCTTTCCAGGCTTTCGAGGAAGCTGTCGACGGCGAGGTGCAGCTACGCTATGCTGAAGGAGCTTCTGTACTCCGAAATCTCCCTCCTTGTTCCGAGGGCGTGGTTGATGTCGACGGCAATCCTGGTTTTTCTTTCCAGTCGTTCAACGAGAAAGGAGAGGCCGGTCCGACGAAAAATCAACCAAGTTCGACGTTTCAGTCAAGAGATCCAACTGGATATTCTCGCGTGGTCTTGAATGGTACTCTCACCCCGTCGGTATCCGGCAAACATTACATTAGCTTGGCCACTCTTGGAAACACCAAGGTGTACATCAACGACGAGCTCGTCTACAACATAGAGGGCAAGTCTGCCGATGTCTACGCCATATTAATGGGTGTCGCAATCGAAGAACAGAAACAGTTCAATTTCGTAGTAGGGAAGCCGTACCATATTCGGTTGGAAGCGTGTACCGTGGAAGACCCAAATGTCGAAGAGTCATTCATGTCTAAATGTCTGGGGTTCAACTTCGGGTTCATGGAGCAGCATGTCATGGAGGCCGATCTCCTTCACGAAGCTGTCGACGTCGCTGGCTCATCTGATGTGGCAATTGTGTTTGTTGGGAACACGCCGGCCTGGGAAACAGAAGGAGCGGATCGAGACACCATGGCTCTTCCACGCGATGGTTCATTAGACCGACTGGTTACTGCTGTTGCGGCAAGGAATCCTAAAACTATCGTTGTCAACTCTACCGGATCTCCTATAACGATGCCATGGTTGGATCATGTGTCTGCCGTTCTGCAGGCGTGGTTCCCAGGCCAAGAGGCTGGCCATAGTATCGCCGACGTCATTCTTGGATCCGCATTCCCAGGCGGCAAGCTACCCATGACATTTCCGAAGGAGCTGTCCGACACGCCAGCCTTCGACAATTTCCCAGGTGATCTTAAGGCCAACTTTGTCGAGTACAAGGAAGGCATCTACGTTGGCTATCGTCACTACGACCGCAAACCAGACTCTGTCTTGTTTCCCTTTGGATTTGGTCTTTCGTACACGAACTTTGACATCAATAACGTGTCAATGTCAGCGAAGTCTTTAGGCAAGGGTCGGAGCACCGAGGTCACGGCCCTCATCACGAATACTGGTGTAAGGCTCGGAAGCGAGATTGTGCAAGTGTATGTTGGTCCCAGCAACGAAGGGACGATTGACAGGCCACTGAAGGAACTCAAAGGGTTCGCAAAAGTGCAGCTGTCTCCAGGAGCGCAACAAAGCATATCTGTGTCTCTGGATGCAGAGAGCTTTGCCTATTTCAATGAGAAGACGGGGAAGTGGGCTGTTGATGCAGGTGCATATACCATATTTGTGGGTGTTTCAAGTGCTCAAATTATTTCCACAACGAAAGTGGAGATATCGGCTTCTTTCGAGTTTGACGCTTGAGAAGGCGACTTACGGCGGCTGTGGCGTACATCGTCGTGGAGCAAAACATGTAACCGCGAATTTACCAATGGCAGGGTGTTTCATGGTGTAACAGAATGCTCGCAGTGATCGGGATCTAAATATGGTTCAGTGTTCAACCTTTCTTGATGACCGAACATATTCATTGCGTGAGACCCTAGCGGATGCTCGCTCAAACAGGCACTGTGCGGAATTTGGCTTGTTATGTTCTGTAAAGAACACGCCTAGATTATTATAGTGATTAAGGAGGCATGAATTGATTTTTAAACCATCGTCTTGATTACAAAATCCAGATGTGTGACCCTTCGATATGTGTGCATAGCAAATTTGAGCATGAGGGAAGAGGGGGCGTCGCAAGACCGGCTGATTGCTCCTGATGACATCGGCTGCAGAAGTCGCCACAGTGATCACGGCCAGCATCTGCATCTCCCACTTCATCTGTTCAACTCCATAGTGATAAGCCCACAGATCACTAGGGTATAGTTGCAGTGTTAAAAACACCGCCAAAGTGAGATTACACCGCACTTTTAGGTAAATAGGCCTAATTACACCGCACGCAGGTGTATTTACACAAAGCTTTAGTGTTTTTTACACTATAGTTAATCAGCTATAATAGTTTGTCATCAACTATCTATAGATACCCCTATCTCATCGTCTATCTCCCATCTCATCATCCATCTCCCATCTCATCGTCTCATCGTCTATCTCATCGTCTATCTCATCGTCTATCTCATCGTCTATCTCATCGTCTAGCTTATTATTCCTCTCATTCTCTGTATGGAATAGACAGAATAGATAGAACAGATAGAACAGATAGAACAGATAGAACAGATAGAACAGATAGAACAGATAGAACAGATAGAACAGATAGAACAGATAGAACAGATAGAACAGATAGAAGAATAAATATTATATAGCAGTGTAAATTACCTATACAAAACACGCTCTCTATCTAGTGTAAATTACACCCCTGCTGCGGTGTAAACGGCGGACTTTCTTCAGTGTTTTTTACACCTACAAAAGTGCGGTGTTTTTAACCCGTTCTGGTACCCCAGTGGATGCACCCCAGGATGTGTCCCATAGCTCTTTATCTCTTCCATCTCCTCCATGAAAGTAGTTGCGCAGTAGCCGCATTGTCTGGCTAAACGCTAGCCCGCTGCTCGCTATCGCTCCAATCCATGCTAACAGCATGTTCGCAGCATTCGCCGAAGCCTTATCCGCATCTGCGAACAGCCCGTGCCAAAGGTCTTTGTTGTCGAGAAACGACCACAGCCGCAGCAGCTTAGCTGTGTGCTCGTGTTTGATGCGGATCGCCTGGTACGAGATGGGCCACGTTGTCCACACATTGCGATTTTGGTAGTCCTGCAATGTTTTATCCACTACATCATCTGCCGCAATGTCTGCCTTCATTGGCTCAGCCCAATACTGCTTACAGAAGAGCAAGTTTGTCTCGACTCCCACTCTGCTCTGCTGTAAATAAGCGCCTGCCTATGCAATCGCCAGCGGCACGCCATGAAGCAGCCGCAGCAAACAGTCGCCCCCAGCCGTGTCTGCCGCTACCTCGTCAGCTATAGCAGCTCGCTCCTAGCCATCAAGCAGTATCAAATCACCGTATGGCTTCTTGTACCTTGTGATGAAGGTGATTGTGATCTGATGTGTTAGAGTACTACGGAGGAGCGATTATCTACCGTGCGCGGGGGCGGGAACTAGCGAGCTGGCCACTCGGAGGGCAGCAGCCTTGAACAAACCCCTTGCTTAGCTATAGTGTAATTATAGCTATTAGAGTGTTATGTGAAATGTTTATTATGTCTGCTAGTTAGCTAATTTTGTCTGCGCAGGAAGCTTACGAAAGGTGGATCTTATAATCAGCCAGAGACGACGCAGCAGCACCACCCATCGAGGGCTATCTAGCATCAGCGGAATATGGAATAATCTTCAAGGGCATCAATTCGATGACGAGGAGAGGACATCGAGCGACACAGTTGAAAGCACCGATGACATCCCACTCGTTTACCCTTGGCGCAGACCAGATCCTTAAGACACTTGAGCTTAAGGTAACCACGAGCGCATAGGCTGACCGACAGGCGAAGCTAATTGACAATCGTGACACGTAGCTTGGTGTAAGTGTGGGTCCCAGTACTTCCTCTGGGCATCTACGCGCGCGATAGGGCAGCAGCGTCGTGGTGATGCTCCGATTGGGCATGCTTTGGTATTGTTGAAATGATGTTGTTGAGGTAATGTTATTAAGGTGGGGAACTATAAAAGAGGGCGACTTGTATAGGAACCAAAAGCAACATTGAATTTAGTATTCCCACACGAGTCTCTCTTTCCCTTGGCGAAAACGTTATTTCGAGTCCTCAGTACATACTATTCAGCAACACCAAAGTTCAACTGCTATTATAAGCACCAACCAGTAAGTCCTGTCAAGGTCGCTCGCACGAATGCGAGGGGCTGCATGTCAAGCACAACATGCCAAAAATGGCGGGAGAAGTGAGTGAGTGGCCCAACAGGGGGCTCTGCCCCTGAGATATCCTTGCTCACTCAAAATCCCCGATACCGTGTCCTCAATTGATTAGTGCCAACCAATACAACTCGCATGGCATTGAATCGTGCGGCTTTTTCAATTCGATTCGAGACCAATTACTCTATCGAGTAGCCGCGTGACCAAATGATAATGTAGAAGTTTCGCCATACCGGTTACATAGGGTCTTTGAGGACAATTTACGTATTAGGAAAAGTACATTAAAAAAACGGATCTTAGTAAGCGCTTGTCTGTTACAGGACATTTACTAACTACTATAGTATCTGAAACCCTCCGCTCAACGGGTAGATATGGCCGAGTCTTACGGTACATGAGAACATTTTCCTTTCTTAAATAGTAGACTGCGTGTCTTTTCCGTTGCTCCTGCATCTTTCCCCAGAAGTAAATTCCCATTTCCAACATGGCATCGGCAGACCAACTGATCGGAGCCTTGGAGGGTCTCGACGCGAACTCTTTCGTCAACGAAGCAGAGCGCGTCCGTGCCATGGACGCGCTGAACCTGGCCTTAAGCAAGGTACATAAGCCGTGGGACATTGTTTGGCAGCACTGTTGGGTCAACCCGGCCACCAATGCATGCGTCAAGACATTGATTGACGCGGGCGTCTTCGACAAATGGATCAAAACCGGAGGTGGAGAGAAGACTTGCGCGGAACTGTCCGAGTTAACGGGTGCAGATGTAGTGCTTATTCGTAGGTTACATATCTGCCTTGCTTAACTTATGATGAGCATTCTGACGGCGATGCAGGACGCATGATTCGGCAAATTTCTGGGCAGAATCTTGCCATCGAGACCGCCGAGGACACCTATAAACCTACACCGTGGGTACGTGCTCTCGCCGAGGATCGGGCACTTGCCAACATCTATGGTGAATTCTATGGCTTCGTCAATTCCCCCATGTTCAGGACTTTGCCGGCCTACCTCAAGAAGACGGGACATAAGGTCCCTACCAACCCCAACGACTGCAACTGGCAATTCATGAGAGGCTCAAATGAGAATCTGTTCCAGTCTCTTAGCGCGAACCCTGTCGCCGCAAGAGAATTTAATGATGCCATGGAGAGTCACTCCAAGCATAACCTGACGCCCTGGGTTGATGTTTATCCAACTGAGACTCTTGTGAAAGAGTCCAAGCCTGACCGGCCCCTAGTTGTCGATGTCGGTGGTAGCAAGGGCCACGACCTGATCAAATTCCATCTGCGCCACCCTGATATTCCTGAGGGCAGTCTGGTGCTCCAAGACCTGCCCGATATTCTCAAGGAGTTGACCATTGACGACACTATCCTCATCAACCCTCATGACTTTTTTAAACCTCAGCCCGTGAAAGGTGCCCGTGTCTACTTTATGCACAACGTGCTGCACGACTGGGAAGACACACAGGCGAAGCAGATCCTTTCTCACCTTGCCGAAGCTATGGAACCCGGATACTCGAAGCTTCTCATTCACGAAAGCTTGGTTGGCTCTGTGAAGCCGCTGGCTCGTGTGACAACGTCCGACATCACTATGATGGCGTGTCTTGGTGCGAAGGAGAGGACGGAGGCTGAGTGGCGGGCGCTGGTGGTGAATGCGGGATTAAAGGTGCTTAACATCTGGAGGCCACCTCACTCTGTAGAAAGTGTTATTGAGGCAGAGCTAGCTTGAAATGTGAACGTCGTGTTAAATACCGTAGGGGTTGGGCGAGCTATGCACCTAATTTTACTAGTAAAATCCTTCTTTTTGCAGCTTAGTAACTAACTGTAAGTTAACGACTAGAGAATGATTAGCAGATAGAGTCTTAGCAGAAGTAATTCTCTTGCATACGAATTCTCTTGCCTGTAATATACGTTACCCTGTTTTGCCTTATGCAGCGCTAGTTTATGGTCGTTCTTGGCTATAACAGGGTGAGTTTTAGTAGAGTCTTAGTAATAGTAAATCTCTGGCCTACTTATTCTCTTCACTGTAAGGCACATGAGAAAACATCTCTTCTAAGCGATGTTATTCTACCTCTTGACTTGACTCGTTAGTTCCGCAAGTACAACAAGACGGCGGTTCCTACCTGATTAGGGTTATTTGGATGTTCGTCTGTAGCTCTGAGCGCCCAAATCACTTCATTGTTGGTTTGTGGGGACTGCGACGGCTGTTGTTGGGGTCAGAACGCAGAAGACACGGCTCGAACAACATTCCAGCGACACCGAACTTTGGCAATAGTGCCATACCACACTATTGAATAGTACCTTCTCAGCACCTTGACCTTGTACGCAATCAATGCTTCTGTCCTTCCTGTTGGACCGTGCACTTAATAGCGAGCATCTGGGTACTATTGCGCGAGAGCAATACGTCGTCGCTCGATCGATGGTTTGTGCCGCAAATTCCCGCGAAGATCCGCGTACCGTGTCCGTGCACCGAACGCCCGGAGTCACCGGTCGCCCGCTCGGCCCCTGTATTGCAGCTGCAAAGATGAGGCTGCAACACCACCAACAGTAATTAATATTGTGAAAGTTC
>JAKJXN010000121.1:0-29448 GCA_022225945.1 Didymella pomorum | reverse complement strand
ACCCTAACCCTAACCCTAACCCTAACCCTAACCCTAACCCTAACCCTAACCCTAACCCTAACCCTAACCCTAACCCTAACCCTAACCCTAACCCTAACCCTAACCCTAACCCTAAACTGGACGTCCTTCTTAGTAAGGGATATCATCGGGGCTACCAGTGCGGAGAAATCGTCAATAAACCTCTGATAGAAATTAGCGAACCCTATGAAGGCTCGTATATCCTTTACGTTACTTAGGTATTCCTAATCTAAGATAGTTTTAATCTTATTAGGGTCTATCTAAATGCCGTCCGTAGAGACCATGTAACTAAGGTAGGTTACTTCTGTTTAGTGGAACTCGCATTTGTCCACATTAAGTTGCAAGCCAGCTTCTTCCATAGCTTTTAACACTAACTAGACGTGCTGCTTATGTTCTGCCAAGGTATTGCTGAATATAAGGATATCGTCTATGTATGCAGAGCAGAATAGGTCTAGGTAGGGTCAAAGAGCGTCGTTCACGTAGTGCTAGAACGTGCTTGGGGCGTTAGCTAGT
Organism: Didymella pomorum; assembly: GCA_022225945.1. Classification (NCBI taxonomy): domain Eukaryota; kingdom Fungi; phylum Ascomycota; class Dothideomycetes; order Pleosporales; family Didymellaceae; genus Didymella; species Didymella pomorum. The sequence continues at coordinate 28,917 of JAKJXN010000121.1, read as the reverse complement.
CCAAAGGGCATAACCAGGTACTCAAACAGTCTATATTAGGTCTAAAAGGCCATAAGCCACTCATCTCCCTTCACAATGCGTAGTTTGTTAAAGGCGGCAATAATATCTAGCTTTGTATAGAACTTCGCCTTACTTAGTTAGTTTAAGGTTTCTTATAGGAGGGGAATCAGGTATTAGTTCTTAATTGTTAGGGCGTTTAACCCCCAGTAGTTAACGCAGAATCAGAGGCCTCCCCCAGGTTTCTTCACGAATATTACCAGCGAGGCAACAGGTAAGGAGCTAGCGCGAATGAACCCTTTAGACAAGTTTTTATCTAAGTACTTCTTTAATACTTTTAGCTCGTTTAGGGACATGCCATAAAGAGGTCCATATCCTAGTTGTTTACTAGGTTCTAGTTTAATCTAGTGGTCGTAAGGGCGTCGAATCAGGAGCTTATTGGCTTCTGCTCTAGAGAAGACATATATTAAGTTATAGTAATCTAAGGGTACCTTAGTCTTTAGATTAGTATACGTCTTAGTAGAGAGAGCTTTGTTAATGTCGGCTATTAACACTGCAAAGATTTCATAGTTAGGCCTCTAAGCTAACGTCATGAACGGGGCAGATCCAATGTGGCAGATATCCATAGGTCGGTCAGGGTTCAGGCTAGACTCGGAACAGGATTAGACAGTAAGGACCCTAGGTAGGATCTTATTCCTCAGACTAGCTTCAGAGGCAGTTCGGAGTTGGCGTAGGTGTCTGCAGAGGCAGATAGCCTGGCAACGCGAGGAGTTAAACTTCAGAACCTAGTTCTAGTAATCGAATGCTACTTGGTGCTGATAAAGCTAGGGTTAGCCTAGTATCAGGCCGTGTCGTCTAGTGTTTGTTACAAAGAGCTGAATCTGCTCCTTATAGTCCCAGTAGGTAAGCGAAACAGAGGTGATATGTGAAATAGAACCTCCTTTAAGTTGTTTTCTATTAAATCCAGTTAGGTATATTGTATAGGCAAGTGGTGTTAGTTAGAGCTTTAGTTCGCGCGCCAGATCGCAGTTAATGTAGCCAATCCCATTAGCTCCTGAATTAATAAGGGTTCGTAGGGAAGCAGTTATAGTTCCTTGTTAGAGCGAAACTGGGATATTGATTTAATACTTCTAATCCTCAGTCAGAGAAGCAGTCCATAAGTCGGCGGAGATCTGGTGTCGAGTAGGTCCCGGGGAGCGACTTATCTCCGGGACGAGCCTTTTCGCGAGCTTCTTCTGCTGCGGCTGCGGCTACGCCTAGAGCGTCGGGGAGAACTGTGGGCTGACGAAGAGTCAGAACCTCTTCGGGGGCGAGTCAGGGAGTGGATCAAGTTGGATCTAGCAGCTGGCAACAGGACCAAACAGTCTCGGGAGATATGCCCATGTTTCCCACACTTAAAACACAGTCCTTTCCTCTTACAAATTTCTCTTTCTTTGGAACCAGCAGGAGCGTAGGAGGAGTCAATTTCCATTGCATCTAGGTCACGTTAACTAGTGGGTGTAGTTCAGGGGCGATACAGGTCAGATGCAGATGTGGGTAAGAACCGCAGGTTATTATCATAGGTTGCGATCAGGTTAGCGTATGTGTTCAGGTTATTTAGTAAGGATTCACTAACCATAGCGCGTTGGAGTTCGAGTGAGAGCGAGTGGCGAAGGGAAGCAATAAGGCTGATTTCGTTTAGGCCTATATCAGCAGCTAGTCTTCGGAACTCAGCAAAGTGAGTAGTAAAACTCCGCTTGCCTTACTTTAAGTTGTTAAGTTTACTTAGAGCAGTCATTTCCTTGTTTGGATCGCCATAGGTAGCTTCCAGGAATGCAACAAAACGGTCAAAGTTACAAATATCGGTATCCATCAGGGGGTCGATTAGAGAAACCACGTCTCTGTCAAGGCGAGAGTGGGCGTACAGTAGTCGTGAGCGCTCGGTAGGGAATCGGTCAGCATTGCCTTCCAGCTTATACTGGAGCTTTCAGATAAACGCAGGCAAGTCCTTGCGTTTGCCATTAAAAGCTGGTGGGTCTAGGAGGCGATCTGACTTCACCGGTGCTAGTTCGGGTGGGGTTCGGGTCGAAGGTAGAGTTGTCTAGGAGGGAGACGAGCCACTCCCAGACTGCTAGGTAATTTCCAATGCTAGGGAATCCTCAGTTTCAAACGTTACTTTCTTCTTTAGGCAGGGAGCAGACTGTTCTATCACAGCAATGCGTTCTTCAAATTAGCGCTAAAGAGTAGCTAGGTCGTTCTAGTGTTAAGCCTCCTGTTAGGCAAGAGCCAGCTTCAATGCCTCATTACCTGCCTCAATTAAAGCCAGTTTTGCAAGTATAAGTTGCAACGGGTTAGATTCAGAAGCCATACTAGCTTAAGGGTTTAACACAACGTAATGTCACGAAGACGTCACGAGTAGGTCTTTTAGAGACTAGTCTGGAAGTCCTAATTGATTACTACGTGCAGTATCTAAGTAGGTCAAGACGTTGTGTACCGAACTGAACTCTGATAGCAACAGTCTATATACTTGTGGGCAGGTTCGTTCGGTTACCGGGTAATCATTGGGACGAAGTCGGGTAGGAATCGGGGTTGTACTGCTTGCAGCAGTACGAGCCTGATTTCAGTCAGTGTCATGGGATCTGAGAGGATACCGTGACATCCTACAGCTCCTAGCTTACGCCTTACACCTACTACAGCCTCTTAATCTTCCTCCTTTCTCTGTCCTAAAGACACGCTATTGCAATAATGTAAGGATTATGCCTACAATGTCCTATATATTTATTACAGAGCCCTATATCAGCAGTTACGCTGATATTGATGTACTTTTGGCCATATGGCGTAGTGGGGCTCTGCACTATTACAAATAAGATCTAAGCTCTCTCTGCCCTTAATGACGCAGCCCTTATTAAGAAGGAGCGCTTTGTTATATTATATAATAAGGCAAGAGAAGAAGCTCTATTAGATTATGTAATAAGAGCTAGCTAGAGGGCTGCTAGTCTCTGTCTGTATAACCTAAGTCTAGTACTAATGTTATCCTAAGTAACTAGACAACCCTGTACTCCTCTACCTACCTAGGCCTTTGCAGCTGCCTTAGATCTAATCTTCACTACACCTCAGAGCTCACAGGCTCTATATAAGGCCTAACAACAGTTGTTGTTGTTAGAATCTCTTTCACAAAGCACGCGGATAGTGCCTAGCAAGGCAGGCAAAGCTATTGCAGCAGTAAACACAAGAGCAGCATAGCTAGAAGCTAAGAATTAACAACTTAGATATTAACTAGATAGCACATAGATTACGCGATTAAGAAGGCGCGTTTAAGTTAACCTAAATAAGCGATTTAGCAACTTTAAGAGTATTAAAGCTACAATTAATCGCGCAGCAGCTCTCTAGGCTTAACAGGCTAGCACTTTAGCTAGAAAAGAAACTTAAAGAGTAGCAGTAGTAGCAGCAGCCCTTAATCTTAGCTCTATACATAACTAGTAGCAAATATAATTGTTGTTGTTGACAGAAATCGCGACGCTGTACAGTGCGGCTGGGTTGGGTGGGTGCGCGGGAACCCTATGTGCGCGGAAAGTATATGTCCGAGCTTATGCAAGGAACACTGCACAGCAGTTGTCAATCTTGGCGTTCATCTGCAGAATAAGCACGCAACACCCGCTGCAGTCCGGAAGCAGATTATTCAGCAACTAAGCCACTTCCCGACAACTGCTTCAGGTGCAGTAGAGCTACCAGAACAGCCCGCATGGCCGATTGAAGAGCTTGGGACACTGCGTGATAGCTCCAAGTGTCAGACGTGCGAGTTCATCACTGTGAGCACTGATGCAATTCGCCAACATTGCAAAAAAGACACCAGCAAGCGTGGACGTATGAGAAAAGCGAGCTGTTTCACTCTGTCAAAGTACAGACGTTTTTCAGTAGCGGAGGGTGCAGAAATACTTCATTGTTCGCTCAGGTGTTCCTAAGAATGGACAAGACTCGGATCCGAATCACGTTGTTGAACCACAGCTCAGCACGTGGCACGGCGTACGAAAACAACTCAAGGAAGATATGGACGTCATGGAGGACGCTGCCAAGACTGACAAGACTGGCTGGTTCAAGAGATCAGGGTGGTTGGAGTTCTTCCAAGACCGGAATCTGGTCCATCTGGCATATCAAGCCCGGTTGCCCGATCGCAACGAAGTGAAGCTGCAGACAGCTGCGCAGCTGACCGAACACTTGATTCAAAAGTGCGTCAAGGGCTTAGCAACGCTTCCGCAGGAAATGCGGCGGTGGCTTCGTAGTGCGCAGCAGACTGATATCGATCAGCGGCTGCTGGCTCGACTGCAGAACCCCGAGAGTCAGGCAACATACGCTGGCTATGTGGTCCGATTCGCTTGTTGCTTGCCAGTGCACCTCTCGGGCTGCGAGAAGGAATAGGATAATCCTCGAAAGCGACCAACCACCACCGGTAATCCAGAAGGTGAGTGAATATCCCGAACCGGCAAGCTTTCCTCCAGAGCCAGAGCAGTCGCCCTGAAGGCCTGATCCAATGATAGGTCTCATCTCATTGGAGGAAGTGAGAAGGAAAGGTGCTCACCGTCTGACTGCAGCATGAAGGTGGATCTGTTGCATGATGGGGCGATTGCTGACTTACTTACCCCCACTTCGTACGACCGTAAGCATGCAGGAGAAGCTTAACGGCGATAAGCGACAGCAAGCAACGCCACCAACGAGTCTTGTCAGCTTAGCATTAACATCCTTGAATCACTTTTGTGTGGTGGAATACCGTAAAGACTTAGTTCTCTCGCCGATAGCTAGTAGGCAGCGGGTAGTTGTGGAGTAAGGGTGAGCCAATAGTAGCCGGAGCTGTGGAGTCAAAAGTGGGTTGTCGAAGACCAATCATTCGTTGTGCAGAGCCCGATAGCTTCCCGATCCCTGCTAGCTTTCGGCGAGAGAACTGAGTCTTTACGGTAGTGAGGACGCACGCGGAACACGTCGGTCGCAGTTCATCAGTACGGACCTCGTGAGTTGAGCCAGAAGTGCATCCTTGTCTGGAAACGGGAAGCATACGATGCGAGCTCCGAACTCGTAATGGGGAAGTGGCAGAGTTTGCCGTCACTTGGTAATCTGGTGCTCTAGATTGCTGATGGGACTTTACTGAAGTACAATGCGCTTTCTTACGAATATGACATGCTGCCTAAGAATGGAGGTCTATATACACCTGATCGGATGCGAATATGTGCCAGATCTGCGATTCGTGATGAATTGTTAAAAGCCAACGTCGCCCTCCGCCATCACTCAAACACTTCTTCCTATTTGAAGATCTTAAAACCGCCAGGGACCATCCTTTGAAACACGCCTTTCGGGTCGTACTTCCTGCTAGCAGCCTTAAGCTTCGCGACATTCTCAGCACCCCAGCTACTGTGTACATCCTGCGAGATATCGGCATAGTTTTGGTAGATAAAGTCGACGAGGTAACCGCCCTTCTTCAAGATCGCCTTTTGCTTCTCCAAAATATCCGTAACGGCAGTCTGAACAAATGCATCATCAGACGCCTTGGCGTACGAGGCCGTTATTAGATTCATCACGTAGTCAGTCTTGCCCGGAACGAGGCCGAACATGTTGGTGCCGTTGGTGACGGCCTGCGGCTGCGTCAGGAACTCGAAGAACATGCCCTCTACGTTTGAGAATTCGCGGGTGGCGTTCTCCCAGATCTTCCATAGCTCCAGATAGACGCTAGCGGGAGGATTCGTGTAGGAGAAGTCTAGTTGGAATGCGCTGGGACGAAACGTGTCAGCAAATCTGTTCTACTGATGCTGCGAAATAGCTCGAGCTCATTGACTTACCGGCTAGCTGAGGATGGAATGTGTGCTCCAAAGTTGTCGACGGCATCGGCAACGTTTACGAGTTCCGATAGACCACCATTGTTGGGAATTTGGGTGAAAGCATCGTACACTGCAGGGCTGTTGACGTTCTTGGCGTACCATAAGGCGCCAGTAACGGAAAACTCTCCACCGGCAAAATCGAGGAAGATCCCCATCATAGCGGCGTCATCAAAGTTGGCGGGATCCATGAAGTGACTAAAGGCCTTGGCCTGAGCCTCAAGAAGGCTGTCGGTGTAGTTATACGACACTACGTTTTGCCACATGAGGTCTTCGGGGAAGGTAGCAACATCGAAGCGCGTGATGATGCCAAAGTTGTTGGAACCACCTTTCAGGGCAAGCCATAGATCGGGGTGGGAGTCGGCGGTTGCGTAGACGACTTCGCCACTGGCAAGAACAATTTCGTAGCCATAAATGTTATCGCAGGAGAAACCGTGTCTGCGAGACAGGAAAGTCATGCCACCTAACGGATTATCAGCTCCGGGTAAACACATAATCGTCAAATTCAGTGCTCACCTGAGCTGGCGAATCCTCCTACACCAATAGTAGGTACACGGCCACCCATGACCGTAACATTGTGCTGCACAACCTTGTGGTAAACGTCATGATACCTGGCGCCAGGCCCAAGATGGGCAACCTTATTATCTGAGCTCAGCGTGGTGTCGCTCATGAGACGCATGTCGACGGTAATGCCATTGTCAATATTTGCGGCACCTGTCCAGAGGGTGTGGCCACCACCTCGAACGGCGAACTGAGTTCCGGTGAATGAAGGTGCAGTGACAATCTTGATAAACTTGCTGATCTCCTTAGCACTGACGGGTTCGAAGACGCAATCAGGAGCTAATTCGCGCTCCTGGCCGCTGAAATAGTTCGTGACGGAGGTGTTGTAAACGTTACTATCTGGGTAGGAAATTCGCCCAGGTAATTCGGCATCGATCAGTTGGCATGTACTTTTGGTACGTGTCGCTAGCGCAATTGCAGGTAGAGACGCCGCAAAAGCATGTAAAAGAGGTCGGAACATGATGTTTGTTGAAAAATACAACGGACCGAACGTAAAGGAATACGAACTGGTAAGTGACTGAACTGTCCCAGGATACAGAATCGAAGGCTCCCTGGGAAAAGCTCGAGACGATGTCTCTACTTATGCTCAAGTGTCGACTCGCCAACGAAGGTCACTCCGAGGAGCATTTTAGCCTACCTGACCAGCAACGCGTCCAGCTGTTCTGGAAGTCTATCAATAGAACATCGTGGCTCATGCTGGCGCTCGCGAGCAGCCTCATAAGCCCTGTCGCAGGGGCGGCTGATCTAACTCACTCATATGAAAAGCTTACGTCTTCATGCCAAAAGAAAGCTCGTACGCATCCAGGCCGTCGTTGTCCAATGTCCTGATAGGGGCGTTAATGACCCGCTATGGAACCACGGGACGGAGACATCATTTTCGCGTCCATTATTACCGTTCCCGAGGTATGGTCCACGTTGGAGGCGTTGTTCTGGAAGGGGGCTGACGCGGACGCTCAGTCACAGCCTCATAAAATCTATATGGCGCACAACCGAATTGGGCCAGGACGGTCGAGCTGGGTCAGGTGAGAGTGGTTTCTGAGGTCAGGTCAAGTCGATGCACGAAGCTGGCTCAACCCACGGACCTGGTTGACCTGACCCGGCGGATGAGACAAACCGGTGCTGACCGGTCTAGTGGTGGCCGAGGTGAAGGACATAGCGCTGCAGTAGATCTCACCCCAAAGGCCCCGCCAACAACCTCGACTGTCTTCGCCACCACCGCGGCCGCCATGTCCTCATCAAGGCAAACTTGAGCGTGGAAGGCTACAATCAGCCCTGAGGTCAGGATTCGAGCGCGGCTGAGGTCCTGACTTTCACTCGCGCAACAATCGTAGCTCGAACAATTATACTTTCTTGAGCGAACAAATGGCGGGCTGGATGGCTTTTGGTCGTCCTCTCCTCTGGGTCCTGTCACAACAAGACGAGTTGTCATTCTGCCCATTAGATCTGAAAGTAGAGATAGCAAGCCGAACATCTACTTCATTTGAACCATTCAAGTGGCGTGGCGTAGAGTTGTTGTGCATCTGAATTCGAGGCGCGGAAGTTAGTGGGGTGTGGCGCTCGCTTGTCTACACGCGCTACTATAGCGGCACAAAGGTGTTGGTATGCCGTATCTATCGTGTCGCCCTTCAAAACACATTGAACACCGAAGTTGGTGACTAAAAGGACTCGAGGACATCCTAACGTTACAGCCGCTAGCGATTGCGGGTAAATGAGTTAGCGCTGACTGTGCGACGCAGACGGTTTAAACGGTCAGAAAGTGGGCTGGACCCTTGCTGGCACATTGGCCTGGGGTGATTCCAGAACCGTGCCCTTGTCCAAGCCTCGACAAGGTAGGCCTCGACAAGGTAAGCCTCGACAAGGCTGTGCCGCAGGGAGGCCTCAAGTGGTACATAGAATCTGCGACTAAGAAAACGACGCATGGAGCACGTGGCGGGGAGGCAGCGCAATTACCCCCGTCGCGGACACGAGCACCAACAGCCTGTGCAAGACGTCTGGAATCGCGGTGGGCATCTCGAGGGAGCTGCGATAAGATAAGCTTTGAGGCACCGCGTGGCTGCCTAGCTGCGGCATACAAGGCCCTTTGGCGAGCACGGTCAGCGCGGTCCGCACCGCCTGCGAGCCTGAGCCAGCCGCGTCATCCAGGTGCTGGGCGCCAACAGGTTGCAGGGCTCGCGACAGGGTCTGCTCCTGACCCCTGCCGGCAGACCACGCCATCGCCCTTCCTCAAGGGGCAGCTTACAACACAAGCCATCTCGAGGTCGGGGCCGCAATAGCGTGAAGGCATACTCAAGCCACCAGCCCGGAAGCCGTGGCCTGCAGGGGTCGCGTCACCGAGGCCCAAGACGAAGGCTCGTTGGTACGAAGACTGACGCCCACATGCTCGATTAGAGAATTACACATGTGGATGGCGTGAGAAAGAGACGTACTATGGTATCAGGCATAAGTTTTGTGAGCGGGGAAGAACAACAAGGGGTGCGGACCGAAAATATCAAGACTATAATCTACAGTTTGATCCAATAAGAATCAATGCAACAGCTGACCACCTTGTTCCTGTCCTATCAGAAGCAACAGATGTTTCAGTACGTTGAAATTGATAGCCACCAAGCCCGCAACCCACTCACAAAAAATATGCCTGATACCATAGTACAGCATCCGAAGGACACCACAGTAAGCAGGGGTGGTTACACAAACCTCCTTCCCGTCGCATGTCAGGGCGGAAGGCAGCTGCATAAGGCCGTACGATACGTCCCTGCCGGACTGCGGTGCAGGGTCAGCTAAGCATCTTGCTGATGTGTTTGTCGGACTCCGAGCCTTCGCCTTCGCATACCTACCTCAGTAGGTAATCTACATAAAATCGGGACGTACAAGCTCCCGGCCTTAGGGTTCGGCCGTGTGTTCTTTATCCCGCCTCGCCGACCCTTTGATCTAGCCTCTCTGGTCCCAACCAATCTCGAGCTACTTCACAGTCCTGGCCCCTCCCAGCACATGTCCGACTGATCTGACGCAGCTGCAGTCAACCTTCTCCTTCACTCCACGCATTACACCAATCACGCTTCAGAAGCACCTTGCCTGAATCGCAACATGGCACCGCCCCAACCTTCGTACACAAAGGCGACCCGTTCAGCCACCTACCCGGCCATTGACCCGAGTACTCCGGGTCTCTCGACTGATGGCAAAGTCGTCGTGGTCACCGGTGCTACTGGAGGCATCGGCCGCGCTACAGCCTTGTCGTTTGCAGCCTCTGGACCACGCGCTCTCATCCTCCTGGGCAGACGTTCCGATGTACTGGACGAAACTGCAGCTCACGTTCAGTCTCGCTATGGCGATCTAGTGATTCAGACTCACGCAGTCGACATATGCGATGCCCCAGCTCTACGTGGCGTCTTCGACAAAGTAGCAAAGCAGCTCAAGGGCGTCGATATTCTAGTTCACTGCGCTGGGGTTCTAGCACCAGTCGTCCCCTTGGTGGAGGCAGACCCAACCACCTTCCTCGACGGCTACAAGACCACTGTCGTGGGCACACTGACAGTGGCACAGAGCGTGGTCCTGTCTAACAGGAACGCCAATCCCGGTGGCGAGGAGAAGGCACTTACCTTCATCAACCTTACCACGGCTGGCATTCTGTTTCCCCCGTTTCCCGGGATGGGAGCATACGTGAGCAGCAAGATGGCTGCCGTCAAGATCTTGCAGGCGTTTGCGGGCGAGAACCACCACGTGCGTCTTCATAATGTGCATCCAGGTTTTCTTGACACTGCTATGTCCGCCGAGCTGGCACGAACTACGAAGCTACCATTCGCCTTTGATGACAGTGAGTGGAGTTCAGTACGTCTGAATCAGAGTTCCTTGGCTGACATGGTGGCTTTTGTGTAGTCTCTCTTCCAGCCGATTTCCTCGTCTGGATTGCTTCCCCCGAAGCAGATTTCCTGAACGGCAAGCTCGTGTTCTCAGCTTGGGACGTGGAAGAGCTCAAGGGTCGCAAGAAGGAGATAGTCGGCGGGCCGCCAGGGACTGGGGAGCTCGATCTCGGCTTTAAAGGCTTCCCGCGATACATTGGGGACCATCAACTTGGAGCTTAGGGTGAAGCCTATCAGGTTGTGAGGTGATCGTGTATCGAACTCCTTCAAGGATTTGAGGCATTATGGGGCTCGAGATAGCTTTAGATGACTCCGGTTCACTTATAGCGTCCACGACGCGTCACGTCCATAAGCTTACTGCTCCTACAATGAGGTTCATAAAACGTCGTGCAGAGATCTCACAATTTTGGTCCAAAATTTCTTCTTTGCGTAAAGCATCAATCACTGATATTCGCGACTCAAATGAGCAAACGTCCTGTCGCTTCATGAGTGGCAGACTGTAACCTAGACCGAAGCAATGCAACAATCGGCGCGACAACCCAAGTCGTGTGCGCCCAACCACTTCCATCCATGACCCCCAGGGAGTACTTTTCTGTAAAATTCAGCACCACTTTGGCAATCTTAGCCAGCTGGTCGACTCCGCTTTGGTCGGTTCCCATCATACTATGTAACGGTGATGAGACTGGCCAATCAAATATGTTCCCCTTGGCGGTGTTTGCTGTGTTGATGTGACGGACGACGTCCATAAGGGACATACACCCGCAAGCCACAAGGAGTGCTACATCTGGCTGTTCCGAACAGGGGCAGACAAGGATGGTGAGGAGCCGTTGACACACGTCCGCTATGGGCAGGTTCGAGTACGTCATTGCGGGGTTTCCGTTGCCGCCCCCTGTATCCAGCTGCTCTAGAATAGAGACAGCAAGGGTGGCACAGTCGCCAAGGCCCAAAGGAGCCGTTGGTGGCGTTGCTTGCGGTTGCTTGTCGTTGTGAAGCCTCCTAGCCTGCGTGCTGGGTAGGAGCGAGTCCTCGAAACTGATTTCGCTGCTCAGGTCTGGTGTCTTCGCAGACTCGGCTGGTATGCTTCTACTCGTAGCCGGCATGGCCGACGAATGTTGCTGGCGCTTGTCCAGGCGTACCCTCCATGGCCGGCCGGCACGTTGCGCTGGACTGTAAGAACACGGCTGATGGAGGTTTGCGCATCTGGCGCAGGTGGGTCTTTGCTTGTCGCATCGCACCTTGGATGAGGAGCAAAGGTCACAGGACAATTTGAACTTTTGAACCGGCGTGGAGGAGCAGGTACGGGACTCCATAGAGACTGACAAGATGGAAATTTGGCGTACGTGGAATGTTGTAGGTCTAGGGCCTACTCAATCGCGCGAAGATGTCCTTGAGACAATGTGAAGGACCGGGAGTGCTGGCATTGGCGCCACGGACGGGACGACGGGTAGACCGGAGCTAAGTCAGAATAGGAAAGTGTCGGGCATGAGGAGCCTAATCCACAGGGCGGATATTGAAGCCAACATACCGTAAAAACTCAGGAGTATCGCGAAAAGCTAGCAGGCAGCGGATCGTTGTGGGGCTCTGCTCGGCGCTTGTAGGCTTCCCACGAAATACTTTCGATCCACAGCTGACCCACAGCACAATTACCTGTTGCCTGCTAGCTTCTCGCGATACCAGGTACTGAGTTTTTAGGTTGATGATTCAGACTCAGACACAGTTAGCAATTGCGCTCCAGCTAACGTATCTTGGAAGGTAGGACATGGAGACAAGACGACCTCGGGAACCATTCACACCCTGGTGGGCGCGCGGTCCGCATGGTGCAGAGTTGCGGTTCAGGCGTGCTGGCGCGATCGTCTATACGAGAGTCGAAGGTGCTGGAGCAGCAGCTGCAGGAGAGTTAATTTAGTGAGCACAGATCGATTGTCTTGTTGGTTGGCGAGTCTGCCCTGCCCAGGTCGCACGCACGCAGGGTCAGGGAGCACGTGCAGCAGCTGACTCATGCCGGGTCACGCCACGAAGGGCGCTACGACGGAAACGTACAGGGGTACTACGGTAAGAAGACGACAAGTCGTTGACACTGCCAGCAGTGCAGTGCAAAACACGCCTAGGGAGTTCTAAATTATTTTCTAGGTCTCTAAAAATGCTTGCGGGCTTCTACCGTATGCTGTATACTCCAACCTTCAATGCACCTGCTCGATCTCACCCCGAATAGAGCCCAGTCCACCGCCTGCCGTTTATGCTGCAGTAGCCGCATCTGCAAGCCTAACCTGCACTTTGCCGCGGCTTACTCGCGCAGTTCCTGCTACCCTACATTTGAGTTGCTGTTGGCGTCCCTGCGTTTCGTACAGATGCAGCCATCCGCTTGCGATTTCCAAGCTGGTATAAGCAGCTGCAGGAGATATTGCTGGGCTGTTACCATTCAATGTAAGTGGACAATACCTATCTCGCCGACCCGCCCTTCTGATGTGAGATTACGCGGTTCCTCTGTGCAAACGGAGGGTCAGAGGAATGTTTCCGTTATTATTCTTTCACTCCTCCTCCTGAAAATAAAATCGCTTCGATTGCGAAGAATGCATGGCTGCTAAATGAAGTTTGGCTATCAGTAATGTGACACAAGCAGACTCATCCTTCTCAGGCAAGCTGTTTCTCACTCCAAGCGCGTTTCGAATCAAGGCGTTTGAGATGGAGCGCTTCTTGCGCCTGAAGCCAGCGGAGACTTAAATCTCACCTCATCAATTTCGTTAACAGAAGTGGAGTACCGGGTTCGTCAGGGTGCCTTATTTGACGGCTATATGGCGGGCGGACGACGTCATTCCTCAAAATAGCATGGTTTTCTTCAAGCGCCTGATAGCGGATCGCCGGAGCAGTTTGTGTATGGGCCGACTGGAACGATGCTGGAGACTGAACATGCGGCTGCTCCCGCGACGAACCTACCACTTGATAACTATGGAAACGAACACGTACATGTCATATGAGTGGCTACACGACATTTTCTGCACGCCAGACCAATCGTCAATCGGTGCTGCCCATCAATGGAGTGGTGAAACCAGCAGCGTGGATGCGGATTCGGGTACCACACCTTCTGAACCACGTACATGTCAAAACAAACAAGGCCCATGTATCGGCTTAGCAACGAGACATCTCAGGACTATCCGTGCCAACTCGCCATCCTGCCTCATGGGTAACCACAACCACATCGCTCGATCGCCTCGTCCGGTGGACGCAAACTTGTCCATGGCACAGGAGGCTTCCCGGGCAATGAGCGACATAGTCAGATGCTCGTGCCACGAAAGTCTTCAGCTGCAGCTTCTGGTCACTGTCCTATGCACCGAGGTTGTTGGCTGTTACCGGCGCTGCATTGGAATCTACAGTCGACCTGGCGACACAGACTTGCAAAGCGGCAATCATCATGTGGAAGAACAACCACCCGTACTGAAACGCCGTTTCTCCATCGGCGACTACCAGATGGAGAGTCACTTGGAGGCGAGATTGATCGGCCAAGTGCTCTGCAGCAGATTGCAGGAGGTAGAATTTATCATGGATAACATTGCGAGAAGTTCGAGATCTTCAGCGCCAACGATGGACGAGACATATTCGGTGTTACTGGGTTCGGTCCACACCAGGAGAAACTCGTTTCTCAGGACCCAGTTGGGTGACGCTAAACAAGAGCTGGCCACGCTGTTCGAACGTGCTCAGATCCCCGGTGTCACGGACTTGGGCGTTCAGTGTGTCCTGAAGGGTGACACAATGGATACGAGCACCTTCCTGAATTGATGGAATTTTGGGTGGCGCGGAACTTCCAGGCACCGGAGGGTAGGACTCGACAGTCCTAATTGACGAATGTAGTAGAGTTACAGAACGGCGGACGCAATGATCAAAGAAGACCATCTCAAGACAACATTGGAATTGCAGTGAGAGCTGAGCTACCCAATAGCTACCCCCAAAGTGTGACATACCCTCTTCATCTCGGCGCTGCAAAGATGACCGAGCCTCCCATAACTGGCGCGTACTGCTCAACAGCCACTGGTCGAAGACCCGCCCGCTGCAAGAGAGCATCCCACTGTGATGCCGTCCGCTCGAAAGCCCCGAACAGTGTGAACATCTGGAGATCCAAGCCCGCTGGCCAGATGTGAGCCCCCATATCAGGTATGACCACTTCGTCAATAAGTACACGCGATTCAGCCGACATGGCAGGCACAATGTTGGCCAAGATCTGAGCTGCCTTGTCGTCATCCCAGTTGTGGAGAACGGCTCGCAGGTAGTAGTACTTCGCTCCTGTTGGTTTGCACACGTCATTCAATGTCGGATCGTTAGTCAGGTTGAGAGGCTTACCTTTAACAGGCTGCGGGACGAAGAAGTCGTGTGCCATGAACTGGATTCCCTTGGCACCCGAAGCGCTTTTGATAGTTTCATCACGGTCCTGGACCAAAAGGCGGCCGGCCAGCTCGGGGTATCTCGCCAATACGCGTCTTGCTTGTTGGCCAACGTTACCGCCAATGTCTACCAAAACAGGACTGTCGTTCGCACCGTCGGTAGTGACGTCAAGCGCAATTGCGTCGATACCGCTTCCCGGTCCTTCTCGAGGGACACCCATAAGGTTCTGGAAGTCCTTCAACAAACTCGGATGCTGCTTGAGCCATGGGAAGAGACCCAAGTCCGTGTCCAGACCTTTCTGAACCGCACAAGCCTGCACCTGATTCTGATACCCTGTATCCTTCAAGAAGTCCGGCAGGACTTGAAAGGCAGGATTGCTGACAGCATGGAAGAAACGCATTGGGCTTTCGATTCCGGGGCTGGCGAAGGTGTACGTGGCCTTTCTAGCCACGTATTGATCAGGCGCAACCTCTCCGACGAGTCGATTAGCCACCAGGTAGCGCACGATACGGCTCACTAGCAACGGGCTGGCGTCGTTAGGCTTCGCCAGTTGCTCAGAGGATAATGGCGTCTTGCTCTCCGCCAGGGACTTGAAAATACCAAGGTCGCCTCCAAGCTTGAGGAGCGCTACTTGTCGGCCCTGGTGGGCAGAACCATATTAGCAATGGAAAGGAAAACCGGTATCGCATATCGAGAACACTTACAGAATCGACAAAGCGCACCATTGTGTCGTACGGAGTCTCGAGCTCCTCGGCCTGCTCGCGCAATGACGACATCAAGCGGTGCCTGCTGAGCTCGTCAAGTGTCGCCGATGGGGAGCTTTTCTCTGCGGTCATGAGACCTGCCACGCTGCTCGTGTTGGACGTACACGTCTATCAGTTACGTAAGCAGGGCACAAAGACCGCAAGACGCTGGAAGGAAAAGTCTAGTATTGTTGATAAAGCTACGCTGGGGATCTCACCTCAGCCTTATGGTGCCCATTCACAGGATGATGTCCGTTTGTGGCAGGGTGATCTCCATTCGTGGAAGTATAATCTCCGTTTGTGACACTTTCCCCATTTGACTTGGCATGGCCATTCTGCATTGCCTTTGCAGCTTTGGCTTCTCCGTTCAGGAACGAAAGCTTATCGTGAGTCGTGAAATTGACTTCAGCTTTCTTCGCAGCAGCCAAACCCAGCTGACCGCGCTCCATGCGAGGGGCCAGACCGTCAATTGAGTCGAGGGTGAAGTTGTCGATGTTGAGAGAATCCTCGGGGCGAACCATGCGCCGCCCCTTCAGTGTCTTCAAGATTGACTGTTCCTCAGGGGTCAGTTTCTTCTCAAATTCGTCCAGTTGCTTGCGGTTGCTTTCATCATAGGCATCTCCATCGAGACCAAGCTTCTTGAGCTTGGCTACGAGCGCCTCCTTTTCTTCGAACGGAACGTGTGCAAATGCTTTGAAGCAAAATTCAAGGGTCTTGGAGATCTCGCCTTGCGTCAGATTGCCCTTCATGTCTGCATCGGCC
Organism: Didymella pomorum; assembly: GCA_022225945.1. Classification (NCBI taxonomy): domain Eukaryota; kingdom Fungi; phylum Ascomycota; class Dothideomycetes; order Pleosporales; family Didymellaceae; genus Didymella; species Didymella pomorum. The sequence continues at coordinate 12,786 of JAKJXN010000121.1, read as the reverse complement.
TGACCCTGGATGACTATACGCGACCGGTGTCAGAACATGGGTCAGAAGTGTGCTGAATGATGCTGAACTTACTAGGTCGGAATAGGTCAAATGCCCTCTCGAAGCTTTCCTCGTCGAAGTCGTGGATAACAGGCTGATCTGAAGATCTGATCTGCTTCAACGCACTGGAGACAACTACGAGGAAGCGAGTGTAGCTCTCAGCTGTCTTCTTGTCATGCCAAGCTGCAGCAGTCTCTTCATCGCAGTCTCCTCGGATGGCGGCTGCGATTGTCGTCGCTGCCGATAGGCCGCCTGAGAGAGCCAAGTGAACGCCCGAGGAGAAGAAGGGATCGATGAAGGAACCAGCGTCTCCTGCAACACGTATGCCTGGGGAGGCGTAGCTGGACGCGCTGTAAGACCAGTCTGACGCCGACTTGACTTCCGAGACATTCTCTGCGTTCTTGAGAAGCTCCTTGATACCTGCACGGTTGAGATCAAGCAAAGACAAGCAAGCATTTGGGGTATCATACCTGGGACGAATTCCATAGACGCGAAGTAAAAGCCCTTGGAACTGCTGTCAACCATTTCCCTTTTTTTCTTGGTGGCCATCTCCTGGTTCTGTACGATGCCCACCGAATGAGTTCCGTTGTGCAGTGGAATGAACCATGCCCATCCGCTCGCGTCTAATCGGAAGGGAGCCTATCGTTAGCCTGAATCTCTCAGACGGGGAAAAGGACGCTAAACAGCGTCATGCAGACGTACCTTTGAGCGCTTCGAAATACGGAGCGCCTTCTTTGTGCGATCCAACACCATAGACACCTCCACCCTTCCAGTAGCTCCAGCTAGCGACGTTCTTGAGACCTTGATTGAAGTGTCGGTTCTTGAGATATTTAGTGCTGATTAGACCCGCCCGACCTGACGCATCAACGAGGTAGTCGAGCATGATCGTGCCAGAACTTCCATCCTTGCGAGTCCAAGTGGCAGATTTCGGACGACCAAGCTTGCCATTGCTAGGTTCGGTTTCGGAGAACTCGATAGAGGCCACTTTTGTCTCGTCAAATGTGTGGACGCCGCATTCGCCTGCATGCTTGAACAGCAGCTCGTCTGCCTCAGATCGGACCACATTCCAAGCGTAACCTTCGGAGCCACCCGCAGCGACGAAGTCGGTATCTAAGAAAGAGCAAAGGTCAGCAGTCGACCGATAAAGCGCGCTAGGTATGGAAGAGTGTGTAGCGAACTTACATGTCTCAGGCCGGGACCAATTGAGGCGGAAGGCACCCCCTTTCTGTTGGCAAATGTCAAAACTATCGCCCTTTGCTTCGGTACTCGTGTTATAGAAGATCTGTAGTTACCTTGATGTTGAAACCATGAGCGTCCCATTTCTCATATGCGCCGATGAACTTGAGGAAGTGGCGCATAGATGGAAGCATGCTTTCACCGACGTGGTATCTGGTGTTTGTGTCAGGCCATCCAAACTCCCGCTGCTGCAATGCTCCCTGATCTCGACGTGGAACCTACCTCGGAAACCTGTCTGCCTCCAAGAGAACCACGTCAATGCCCTCACGTGCAAGAGCAGACGCGGCGTACGACCCAGCTGGTCCACCACCGATCACCAACACTGTGCACTTTGATGGGACGGTTGCCATGTTTGTTGACTGTTGAGACGAAGATAAAGCAGTCTATGTTCCGGAATAGGAATGGAGTAGACAGGAGTGATTGTTTGGCATCAATCTACCTGAGAGGAGGAGATGATAGAACACTTATACATTGCTCCTTGGTTGAGATGTGGACCTTGGATGCAGTATCCATGATGCGTATATCGAGACGAGCAATTGCGTCCATAGCTGACGATCCAGAAGCATTACCTCCAAGGGCTTCCTCGAAAGCTCAATTCGGGGCGTTTGTCTGACATGCTGTGCTCTGTGTCTCTACTCGCAGGGTCTCGGGGGTTTTTCGGGGGATTGTTGGATCAGTAAGGCAGCTGCTTATCTTCGGGACCCGACTCCCCACTCCGATATGTGTCGCATGATTCGACGGAGAATTATCCGTGGTGATCAGAAAGAGTGCGTGCGCGACTCGAATGAAGGAATGTAAGGCTAGGGGTGGCAAAAAGTGGAGAGAAGAATGGCGCTAAGCCTGACGGGCTTGGCACCCCGAGCCCTCCGCAAGACGTTGCGACCGGAGTTGACTGTATGCCAGTACCCTTCATCGTGTCTAGTCACATACCCATCTGGGTCGCACACAGGGCTGTTGGGTCTTAGTCTACGGCATTCAGGGTATGAGGGCAGAGCTGCATGCGTGGCGCTTTGAAGCTGTACCAAAAGACCATAGGGAACATCCCACACGCTGACAATCCAAAGATAACAAGCACATCTGATCAGCAAGGCTCTCACCGCTGTTATATCCATGATACGATGATACAAGCGTCGTTGCAGAGATTTCCTGCAGATGCCACAAGCAAATCATATTCAACGTCGAACCAACACGACTTCTTCATTTCCAATGAGTTCGAACACCAAGCCCAAGGGATTTTACTCTTCCGACTATTGGGATGAGTATCTTTCCACACAGCTGACCAGTCTCCCGTCTCTTCCTGAAGTCGACAATGGGATCTCCAAATGTGTCGTGCGGTTTCTTGGTTGCAATTCTGGGAGGATGCAGCTCCAAGGAACCAACACATACCTGATTGGTACAGGAAGCTCCAGAATTCTCGTCGACACTGGCGAGGTAACTTGGTCCCCTTCTTGATGTGTTTTTACATCGAACCACATGTTCTGGACTGACGAGTATGGTTGCCAGGGCGTTCCGCAATGGATCATGAACTTGACCAAATACCTCGAAGATCACGACATATCCATCTCACACGCTCTTCTCACACATTGGCATGGGGACCACACCGGCGGCCTCTTCGATCTCCTTGCTTATGACTCCGACATCGCCGTTTATAAGAACAAGCCGAATCAGAACCAAAAGCCCATTGCGGATGGCCAAACATTCCGTACGCATGGCGCAACACTGACGGCAGTGCTAACGCCTGGGCACGCGACCGATCATACATGTTTTCTCTTGGAAGAGGAGAACGCGTTATTCACTGGGGACAACGTCTTGGGCCACGGCTTCAGCGTGGTCGAGGACTTGACTCAGTATGCGAGAAGTCTCCGCTTGATGGCAGACCTGGGGTGTATGGTCGGTTATCCTGGCCACGGGGCTGTGATACGCAATCTGCCTCAAGTGATGAATAGGTATATCGCTCAAAGGGACTCTAGAGAGCAGCAAGTGTATGCGGCACTGGTCCGGGGGCCTTTCTCTCAGCAATTATGCTATAGGGATAGCAGCGGAAGTAATAACACGCCTGGCTCCGTAGCTAGCGGAGGTGAAGAGGGCCACGAAGAGACCCGTGAAGCGGACGGCTTGTCGGTCACGGACATAAGCACCATTCTGTATGGCGATCTCACCAGGCACTCTGCCACGTTCGAATCCGCCTTGAAGCCTGCACTTGAGCAAGTCCTCTTCATGTTAGCAGATCGCGGCAAAGCCACTTCAGAGCTGGTTGGAGGAAGCGGAACTAGGTACTGGTCTGCGGCGAAGGAATATGACAGCTACTCATGGTAGTGAGTAATGAATCAATCAAGTCGCTCCTTTGGATTTCTAGGCATCATCTCGTGACTGAATTCCTTCCAATTCATCTTAATAGTGAGGCGATGTGCTCAGGTGGTCAAGATCTTCGAAGGTGCTTGCATCCACCATGTTAACCTTGGGAACCTACCTATCACTAATCGGAGGTACAAAAAAATACGAGAGCTTCCGTATCGCATCGGAAAGCAATCTCATTGATACGCGCTTGCCCTGTTCCATGACAAGGAATGATCCTACGCTGGAAGTTTGGGATGCTGCATTGCCGCTGACCACTTCCCGAGATTCAGACTGCGTTCCAAATCCATAGCATGAGAGATATCTCAATCTCCCGGTTCGGACTCCGAGCTTTTAAACGTTCCGTGGCCAGATCTATGCTTACGTTAGGCTCCACTGCATATGTATCATAGAGCGGTGATATGGGATAACAACGTTACACAACAACCGCCCATTAACACAACTTCAAACGGGGCTATAAGACGAACGAATGGAATGCATCCCATAAAGGAATGCTAACTCCTTCCATCTTGACGAGGACGCGAAAGGCATCGCAACTAATCGACAATGGACAACCACGCTCCCACGCCTGCCATCGACGACGAACCACCCGTGGCATTCATTCTCTTCAGTCACGAATTTCCGAGTGGTGATGTGCCGGGTTTATTGCGAAGACTCCATAGATCTGCCAAGCTACCTCGACATTACCTTCTTGCACGCTACCTGCGAGAGTGCACCTCAGTTCTCAGACAGGAAGTGCAGAAGCTGCCGCGGCAGCAGCGTGAAGCCATCCCACCCTTCAAAGACTTCGCTGAACTTGCTTCGCAATGGGAACAACTGCGGTGTTGCTCCACGGGCGGTGCGTGGGAAGGTGCTTTCGTATGCATCTATGAGATGGCTATGCTGCTTGGGTAAGCTCTTTTCCGGGCTATCTCCTCCGGAAGAGATTTTTACTGATCGGAACTCTCTAGTTACCACGAAGCAAACCATATTCCATATCATCCGAAAAGGGATGGGGGATTCAACGCAGCGTGCTTGGGGGGCATCAGCATTGGCCTCTTCTCAGCCGCAGCGGTAGCCGTGTCCGCTTCGCTCACAGATCTCGTCCATTACGGCGCCGAAGCCGCGCGGGTTGCCTTTGTATTCTGTGCTCATGTCGGCCGTACCTCCCAGCTTCTGGAGACCGCTCTGCCGGAAGAGACAACAACATCGCCTGTGAGTTGGGCATCGGTGGTCATCGGTGTACCAGCCGAAGTGATACAGACGGAACTGGACCGCTTCAATGGCCAAATTCTGGGCGAACTCGACACGATGACGACTTTGTTGACTCAAGTTAGCATCAGCCACATCGACAGCGCTTCTGTGGGCATAACGGGCCCTCCGGCTCGCCTTGCGGAGCTCTTCCGCCAGTCGCGGATACTTAACGCATCACGGCACGCACCGTTGCCCATATCCGGGGGTCTTTGTCATTGCCCCAAAGTCTACGACGCCGACGATGTGCAAGCCATCCTCGAGACTGCCGGAGCACTGGGGAGCTGGGGCGCTGGTTCCATTCAGCTACCGCTGCTCTCACCCCATACAGGAGCGCCTTTTCCAGCTACGGATGGGTATCGGTTGATAGAGGCTATCTGTACGGAAGCCCTGTCCAAGCCTCTCTACTTCGATAAGATTGCCGAGGGTGTGGTCAAGCATATCTCGAGTAATCCAGTACTGAACGACGCCCCATCGTGTCGAATTCTTCATTATCGAACATCAATTATTTCGGACACTATCATTTCCAGTGTCACGGATAAGCTCTCACCCACTAGAGTGGTATGCCAGGACCTGCTCGACTGGGTCATGCAAGATATTCCCACATTCTATCAGCCTTGTGGTATGCCCCAAGATTCCAAGCTGGCTGTTGTCGGTATGGCATGCCGCATGCCTGACGCCGATAATCCGGACCAGTTTTGGGACCTCCTGATGGAAGGGCGCGACACTCACGCCGAAGTTCCAGCGGATAGGTTTGATCTTGACGCGCACTTCGACCCTAGTATGCAGATGGAGAACGCTGTCGGAACGCGTTTCGGCAACTTTGTCTCGAATCCCGGGCTGTTCGATGCTGGGTTCTTCAACATGACCCCACGCGAGGCTCAACAGACAGATCCAATGCAACGCCTGGCCCTTGTCACCGCCTACGAAGCGCTCGAAATGGCCGGCTTCGTGCCCAACCGTACGCCATCCTCTCACGTCTCGCGAACTGGGACCTACTACGGCCAAGCCAGCGACGACTACCGCGAGGTAAACGCAAGCCTGAAGATCGGCACGTACGGAATCACTGGTACTGAGAGGGCCTTCGGCAACGGTCGCATCAACTACTTTTTCAATTTCCAAGGGCCCAGCTTCAACGTCGACACGGCATGCTCAAGCGGGTTGGCAGCGGTTCATGCAGCTTGTTCAGCGCTATGGGCTGGCGATGCTGATACTGTGGTGGCCGGAGGCCTAAATGTTATTGTAAGCTTCCGCATCGGCGATTGAGAGAAACGCTGTACTAACTCCATGATCTCAGACAAATCCAGATATTTACTGTATGTTGGGCAAGGGCCATTTCCTCTCGCAGACGGGACAGTGTAAGGTATGGGATGCAAGAGCCGATGGCTACTGCCGAGGAGACGGTGTCGGTTCCGTGGTGATCAAACGCCTCGAAGATGCGATAGAGGACAACGATCATATCCTGGCGACTATTGTCGCAGGTGCTACGAATCATTCTTCGGAAAGCGTTTCGATCACTCAGCCACATGCTGGTGTTCAAAAAGACAATTACCAGCAAGTAATGAACCAGGCGGGCGTCAGCCCTCTGGACGTCAACTTCGTCGAATTACACGGTACAGGAACTCAGGTTGGCGACGCCATCGAGTCAGAGTCAGTGCTCAGCTTCTTCGCACCTGTGGGTCAGCGCCAGCACCCCGAACAGCGCCTCCACCTGGGAGCAGTCAAGTCCAACATCGGGCACGGAGAAGCCGCTGCGGGAGTTGCGTCCTTGATCAAAGTCCTGTTGATGTACCGCCACGGTAAAATTCCACGCCACGTTGGTATCCAGACGACTGTGAATCCCGTCGTGGCTCAGCACCTCGCGAACCGCAACGCTGGTGTGGCTTCCGGGAACACCGCTTGGCTACCGATGCCTGACAAGGCGACTCGTTACTCCATCGTGAACAGCTTCGGTGCGCACGGTGGTAACACGACACTACTGCTGGAGGATGCCCCATGGCCGTCGTGTACCGAAGGAGAGGAGGAGGATACTGCGACAACCTCCGCTGTGATATGTGTCTCGGCGAAGAGCAAAGCATCTCTGCGAGGCAATGTCAGTGCGCTGCTCCGCTATGTCGATGCTCATCCTGAAATAAGGCTGAAAGACCTTGCGTACACGACGTGCGCTCGTCGAATGCATCATCATATTCGCATCGCTGCGTCTGTTTCAAGTACCGAGGAGCTCCGGTCCTTCCTGCAGGCCGCCGCTGGCAACGTTGATGCGCATGCCGAACATGTTTCCACGGCCACACCAGAGGCTGTCGTGTTCGCTTTCTCGGGTCAGGGCTGCTTTTACCGGGGCGCCGCAACACAACTATTCGAAAAGACACCGTTCTTCCGCGACCAAGTCCTGCAACTCGATCGCGTTGTCCGGCAATTAGGTTTCCCCTCGGTGCTCACTGCCATAGCCAATGTCGACGTTGTGAGTCCTTCGGGAAGTACTTCTAGCAGTGATGGCGACAGAGACTATAACTTCGCCGCCTCTATCGACAGCACCAGTACGGACTCTGTACAGGCGGCCGTTGAGAGCCCAATTGTTACTCAACTCGCCCTCGTGGTTCTCCAGATTGCCCTTACACGGTACTGGGGACTTCTCGGGATTGTACCCAAGGTCGTGATCGGACACAGCCTGGGAGAATATGCTGCCTTGGTCATGGCTGACGTCTTGTCCGTGGCAGACGCTCTATTCCTGGTAGGAAAAAGAGCTGAACTCATGACAGCTGCCTGCACACCAGGAAGCCACACCATGTTGTCTGTCCGTGGTGCCTCGGCCGATCGCGTCTCCGAATTATGCCACGCGAGCGGCAAAGAGTACGACTATGAGGTTTCGTGCTTTAACGGGCGCGCCGACATAGTGCTCAGCGGCACTGAAGCAGATATGATTGCTTTGCGCGATATGCTCCAGGGTGTTTCTGGACTCAAGTGTGCCGTACTTGACATACCTTTTGCCTTCCATTCGGCGCAATTGAAGCCTATCCTCGATGATTTCCAACAGGCTGCTCGGCGTGTGACATTCAAAGCCCCTAGAATCCCGGTCGTGTCCCCACTCCTCGGGCAGTGCATCTCGGAGGGGCAGATCATCAATGGAACGTATCTACGGCGCGCGACTCGCGAGCCCGTTGATTTCGTCTCGGGGATGAATGCTGCTGCTGCGGAAGGCCTAATTGATGGGAAGTCTACTTGGATCGACATAAGTCCTCATCCTGTCTGCTCTTCTTTCGCCCGCAACTTTTATGAAGATCGAACAGTACGTACTTTGGCGACAATGCGAAAGGGTGAAGACAACCTGGCCACCTTGACCGGAAGCTTGGCCGCTCTTCACTCACGGGGCCTGCCCATTGCGTGGACTGAATACTTCGCGCCACATGAGAAGTCGCACCGATTGCTTCACCTTGACTCGTACCACTGGAACCAGAAGAACTACTGGATTCCGTACGAGGGTACGTGGACACTGGACAAGGCACATGCAGGTCTTCAGAAGAGCGAAAAAGTTTCAGCCAGTCCGGCATTCCTCACTTCATCAGTGCAACAAGTCATTTTTGAGGAGTTCCAGGGTACATCTTCGGGAAGAATGACGGCACTCTCAGACCTAACCCATCCCGATCTGGTTGGAGCAGCAGCCGGCCATAAAATCAACGGACGGAGTGTCATCACTGGGGTACGTCGTGCCTTCTCTTCCTAATTGAATTCTGCTTCCTCGTTCTCTTCATTCATGCACTCGCTAGTGCCGTTACTGACTTTCATCCAGAGTATATGGGCAGATATCGCGTTGACGGTCGGCGATTACTTGTTCAAACGCATGGTTCCGGACGCTGGGAGACTGTACATGGACGTGAAAGACATGAAAGTTGCCGAGGCAAAGGTGCTGCACGAGGAGGCATCCGCGTCGACACCGGCGCAGATGATCCGAATTGAAGGAGCACTGGACATGTCTCGAAAAGAATCTCAAGTCAGCTTGTTTTCGGCGAACGCAGATGGGACTCGGACGACGGACAGAGCTTTCGCAACCGCGACGGTATGTTACGAAGATGCACAGACCTGGCATGAGGAGTGGCAGATGACCTCACATCTCGTTGCCGCGCGTGCCGCTGCGCTGTGGAAAGGCGCACCAGGCGAGGGCTCGTTGGAAGGTGGAATAGTGAGCAAACTCTCTCGCAGCACTGTGTACCAGCTCTTTGCCAACGTCGTGGACTACGGGACGCGATATCGCGGGATGCACCAAGTAGCACTGGCCGAAGGGAACCTGGAGGCGGCTGCCGACATCCTCCTGGACATTGACCGCCACGGCACTTGGCATACACCTCCTCACTGGATTGACAGCACCTTCCAGGTGGCTGGGCTCGTCATGAATTCTTTTGGCGTGCAAGGTGATGGGAAATCGGCTGGATCATCTCGCGACTATTTCTACATCACGCCGGGCTGGCGTCACTTCCGCCTGGCCGAGCCGCTTGAGGCGGGTCCCGATATGAATTATCGCAACTACGTCCGTATGTTCCCTGTCGAAGGCGAGCTCGGTGCATTCGCTGGCGACATATATCTCCTGCGTGGTGAGAAGGTCATAGGCGTGTGCGCGGGAATTAAGTTTAAACGGGTCCCGCGTGCCCTGATGCCCACCATGTTCCCGCGCCGTCAGAGTAGGGAGCAGGGTGGCAAGCGCCATGATCAGGGCGTGCCGCCGGTCAACGCGATCTCCAGCCCCAGTCGCATGCCATCACAGACAAGCCCTGCGCCTATTCTCGGTGGGCCTAGCAACGTGAAGCCACCGCCAGTCTCTACCGTAAGCAGGCCCCAGCAAAAAGAGCGGACGAGTCCGACACAGATTGTACAGGCCGCTCCACTGCCCGTAGAAGCCACGCCACCAGTGCCGGCCGCAGATGGACAGAAGGAAGATCCTCGAGTAGACTCGTGCCTTCAGCTCATAGCCGACGAGACAGGGCTCGATCTAGAGGAACTGTCAGACAGCGCAGCTTTCGCGGAACTGGGCGTGGATTCCTTATTGTCGATCACGATTTCTGAGAAGATGCGTGTCGAGTTGGGCATCCAAGTCAAGCCCAGCATTTTTCTTGAGTGCACAACTATCCGGGATTTGGTAGAATGGATAGATAGACATGCAGCCTAGATTGTGGCTTTCGGGTTTTCGATGAATCCAAGCTTTGCGGTAGCTATTGTTGCTGCGGCCGACGCTACGGATAGATTTTTGTAAGCAAGGGATAGTGGTAGTAGTATATGATCTCATGTATGAGTGTATTGTTGTGTGTATGTACAAGTGTGTGATCTGAGCTCGAAAGTTGTCGCACGGTTGGGTGCGTGGGTTGCAGGTATGGGATCTCAAGAAGAGTGTGTATGTTGTTGTATTGTTTTAGCATCATAGCTCAGCTTATATCTAGGCCCTTACGCGGCACGATTAGTAACACAGTTTAGGTTCACAATAGCACTTGGCCTGCGACAAAAGTCGTTGGACGCATTAGTCATGCCTGCAGAGCAGTCATGTGATGTGGTCCTAGGCTTACACACCCCCTTCAGGTTCGAACGCATGTTGGAAGCTGATGTGATCGTGGGCCACCCCCTGCCGTGTGACGGGCAGAGCTGCATTAGGTGCGGGCTAGTACTGCTTACGGTGCAGTTCCAGGTGGGCGATCGTCCGCCGTCACGGTGTTGATGGACCTCTGCTCTATGTGTCGGGCGTCCCCAGAGCTTGTAAATTTTAAGGTCCTTTCTGCTTCGCACTCTTTCTAGTTAGGTAGTGCTTAGCCTTTTAGCTAAGCTAGATGCACTTTGTTAAGCTTACTGCTCTATTGTAGGGAAGGCTTTAAAGCAAAGAAGTAAGACCTAGTGTTTATGCTTTTGTTAGGGTAGAAGTTTCGTAAGACTATCTAGTAGTTAACAGTTAGTATGTGTGTACGACATGTTGATGTTGTTTGCTTGTGATTCTTGACGTAGCTAGTGATGATGAATGTTAACGTGTCGAAGACTTGTCTTGAAGCAAGGTTTAGAAGCCTTGAGAAGACGAATCGTTTGTTGGTTGTCGCAGTACAGTTACTGCTTATTGTCTGGATCAAAGCCGATATTACGGAAAACTCTCCACCACTATATGAGCTCAGTGCTAGTGGAAGAAGCGGCTATCAGCTCTGCTTCTGTGGTTAATTTAGTGACATATCGCTGCAGGGTAGCTTTCTAGTTGATGGGGCCACCGAAAAGGAAGAAGATGTAGCCTTATGAGCTTTTCTAAGTAGCCTTGTGATTGGCGTATGATGCATCTGTGGCTCCGTAGAAGTCTGTTTCGCACTGGTCTGAGATGTAGGAAGCATCGGTGGAGATGGAGGCGTTGTAATGGAGTGACAGGTCTTGTGTGTTCTGCAGGTATGCCATCGTTTGATACGCTGCGTTAATATGGCGTCGTGAAGGATTAACGTACATCACAGGCGAAAGAATCAACGGGCGAGAGAATCACTTTTGCCAAGACCCCACCAAAACTCATCCTATTATGGCCTAAAACACCACAAAATAGCGCTGCATAAGGTAACACAAGCTATAATACTACTTAGAGACCTCTTCTATATTATTCTTGCATGTTTGCGTGTTGTGACTACTCTCTCTGCACTGTCTATAGCGTTGTTAGGAGGGTTTACCTCTTTTAGCGCGCACCTGCTTCTTTACCTTCTTTCTATTACTACGCGCCCTAAAGTCCTTTAGAGCAGTTAACTGCTAGCCCTCCTTAACTATAAGGGTTCCTTCTTGCTATATCTGCTTTCTTTTATACAACTTGTGTTATATAGTAGCCTTAGCAGCTGCTTTAAGCTTATAGATTTGTTTTTGTGCAAGCGCAAGCTTATGCAATAGGATAGCTCTCCCCTTTGCATAGTGCTTAATTGCGCTTAGAATAGAAGTAGGTAAGCTACCCTGCTCTCTCTTATACTTGTCTTAAATTAGAGTTAATTGCAACTTAAATTCTAGGGTATTGCTTGGGGTTTGTAACTGCTAGGGCTTGTTGTTTGTAGGGAGTAGCAGTGATAGAGTATGCAGCTTCACATTAAGGGTTAATATAACCTGTTCTAGATTAAATAGGACTAAGCTAGCCCCTTAGAACTCTCCCTAGATATTACTAGCAGTAATGGCAGTATTATAGGCTGCTTTAAAGCATAGCAGGAACTCTAGCTTTATAATATAGTTAATCTAGTTATGCATAAGCACATTAACCTTATCCCTGTACGCCTTCTTTAGAGGGCTAAAATAACCCACGTTAAGTGGCTGCAGGAGATGCAATGAGTGCAAAGGCATACATAGGCTTATAATCTTCTAATCCTTGCAGTATTGCTAGAATTCTGCAGAGTTGTAGCTCTTATAACCATTAATAATTAGCATACAGTAGGTGCTAACAGTGCACGTCTTTGTATGCCTGTTAAAGTGCTTTAACTAGTTAAAACTAAGCTTGTTAGTAGTCTAGCTGTTTTTAGAGATGCTAATAACCTAGTCTTAAGGCAGGGTTTCATCCTTGTACTAGTTAGATAGGTATTAGCAGGCTTTAAAGATAATGTAGGCTAGAATAGCCTATCTAGTAGCATTAATGCCCTTGATAATAGTTACCTACTCCTAGTTACCTAGCTAGACCTGCTTTGCTTGTCCTAGCTTCTCTGCATCTGTAACAACTACTCTAGTGCTTATCTAGCCTATTATAAAGCCTGTCTTATTAAAGTTATACGTGTTGTTGTCTAGGATGCTATACTTAACTTTAACGTTAGATATAAGGGTGAACTAGCCCTATATAACCTTAGTGTAACGACGCAGGATGATAGAGGGCTCCGAAACGTGTGGGAATCCGCTACGAGGTGTATGGGAGCACTGGGACTGGGACACAGGAGATTCCTCTATTCCTATAGGTCTTGTACG
>JAKJXN010000120.1:0-29827 GCA_022225945.1 Didymella pomorum | reverse complement strand
GTACAGAGCATTCCACTCCGTGATCCATTGTTGTGGATCCATCGTGCCATGCTCCGCAGCGCTTAGGTGAGCTCTGTACTCCGCCCTTACGCGATCCGCTGTGTTGCTGTCGATAGGGGCCATCTCGGTCTTAAGGAAGCGGATGATCCCTTGCAGAGATGCTCCAGATTCTTTGTCAAGGAGCGCCATCATTGCTGGCATCATGAGCTCCTTCGATACCGTTGCGTTGACCCAATTCCAGATAATCTTGACTGCCTTTGACTTCTCTGGCCAGATTGCCACAAGCGCCTTGTGGTTGGAAGTCTCGATCCTTAACTGTTCTTGGATCTCGTCGTTAGTTGGTGAGGCGCGCCCCTCAATCTGGGCGCTTGTCGCCTCCCGTTCAGCGACGAATGCGAGTGTGGGAGCAGGAGGGGGTGCTCCCATAACTCTAGGAGCGTTCGGGGCATCTGGGTTCACGAATTCCCAGACGTCGTATATTGTTGCATTGACTTGGAGCTGCACATACCAGCCTGGCCAATCCGCATGCTCTCGGAGCATCTGCTGTGTCGATGAGATGCTCGCGAGCGCGGTGGAGGGAGCATATGAGTCTGTCATCGTATGCGTGGGTGAGAAGAGATAATCGATTGGAGCGGCTGAACAGAGGCCTTCGAAGCGTCCCTGGTATGCAGGGAGAAGAAAGTGTAGTTCTTCAAAACGCCGGGCTCATAACTGTCGCAGAGCAAAATAGATCAATCTACCCTGCTCTGCGGCTAGAAAGTATATATAGGCTGATACGCTGCGACACACCCCCCAGGTCACGGAGAAATGACGTGACTTGATTACATAAGCAGCTATCTGCCTATACCACTGATATTGGCCTGGGTACGTTGCCCCCAAATAATCACTGACCGGGATAGGCGGGTGTCATGGCCAGGTTCGAGCCTATCCTGATACTTTTTCTAGTCTTTTTGCTCAGCGGTCACGTGGCTCGGCTGTGGTCACTCACACAAATGCGAAATCCACGTGTAACCTGCTTGCGCAGTTTCAGCGTCCGGGCTCATAACTGTGGAGGAGAAGGGAGCTTCTCAAAGCATGTTCAGGTGATCAATGAATTGGACCACTGGTTTCGTAAGAAGACCAAGTGGTTGAACCTATATAGAGGAGCATCGGAATATAGTATCGCCTACTCCGCCCTGTATGGGAGCTTGTGACCGTGCGCTCACAGGTTCCGTGGTTGCAAGCCTGTGTGATGAGATGCTCCGCAGGGCATGCTCCACGACACCATTCGATCTCTTCACATGACCAAAGGGCAATCATTCTAACATTCCTAGTCTTCATACAAGGTTCACAACACCCATTGACTATTTATCCGAGTCACCGTCGCGGTGATGGTCTCTCGAAGTCCCCGTTAGCGCTCTGTTGTGGAAACTGCGCTCTCGTGCATATGTCAAAACTGACTTCGACTAGCTTCGATTGCGAAGCCTGGACAATCGATGCAGGGGAAGACCTGTTTATGTCCAATCAGAAGCCGCAAGCCATGCAAGGAGACATCGATAGCATGAAGCGTTTCTTCCTCTTCTAATCTTTCTTTAGCACAAGGTCTTGACATACGACCTTGCTACTATCATGAATATGGCCGAATGTAGCGAGATGCCTCTAGCTTAGCAGATCGCTGGCCGAAACATGTCGATCGTTCCTCATATTGTGGTTCCCGTTCGCGGAACCAGCAGAATAAACTCGTCATGGGTGGATCGACAACTTGACCTGCTGTCCAATTAGTGATTGGCATGCCCATGCCGGCAACCGCCTGTTGAACGGCCGAGATCCTGGTCATGACCGTCAGGCTGATGTGAACAGCGGTGGTGAGTAACTTGCTTTGGCCACATGTTCGAGTTTGGCCATATTCTTGAGACTGGTCATAGGTGAATATGCTCCATCGCCGGAGACAGCCAGATCGTATCTGGATAGTTTGAGGCTGTTCTCTTACATCCGACAAGAGTGACGGGAATGTAGCCTCTCGGCCACCACAAAGTGTAATTGTCGCGGGTACCCTGCCACTGTGTCATTTGACTCTCACAATAACAGAACGCAGGAAAAATGGGGAATGGCGACTGAGCAGGGCCATTCTCCGTCTCTGAATGAGCACCAAAATCTACTCCCGATCTCTCGAAGCTACACCTGCCATCGCTATCGCGATCACTCACTTGATGATTGCATACAAACGGGAAGGTCCTTCCAGTTAGGATAAGCAGCTTGTGCAAAGCATCGGGCTAAACAAAATCTTAACATCTGATGTTCCGAGCTATCTCCATAGGATTTCGTCTTCTTGGGATAGGCTATTGGCATCTGAGAGCTGATGCCCACATGTCGGACGTGTGTGTTGAATTGCAGGCACCAAAACCAACATATGGTTGTGGGTCTCATCCCCCACGATTCTTCAAAATGATTGAATATAGGCCCACTCAGCTGATTGAGATTGAACTTGACTAGCTATAAGGCACTAATACTTGCAACTACACCTTATGTGCGCTAGTGCTCACTAGAACATCGAGGCTGTCATCTTCCAGAACGTGTTGCTGCACCTACGTTCTGGCTCAGTTCCTGGGATGCCTACTAGATGTCTCCGTGGTCGAACTCTTCTTCTTCGCCGCTCCATTGCCCTACTTGCTCGTTACCTATGTTCAAATCTGCACAAGGACCCAAAATCCGACTTACCTACTGATGATTGTAGTCGTAGTGTCGCGTACCACGTGTTCCTCGGTTTGCACATCGTACCGGGTTGCCAGAAGACGAAATCTGTTAGAAGCGACGACGAGCAGACATACCTCGCCATATGAGATAGCCTGCGGGTGACAACAGCAAGCCTTGTTCACATGTATCAGATTGTATCAGCGTGAGTCGGAGCAACAAACATGTAAGCAGTGGGTGGTACTAATATTGGGTCTCATGTATGAGTGTATTGTTGTTTGTATGTACAAGTGTGTGATCTGAGCTCAGAAGTAGACGGACACCTTGATCATGCCTGCAGAGCCGTCATGTGAAGTGGTTCTAGGCTTACAATTCAGGTTGGAGAGAAATGCTCCGCGCTGGCGGCAGTCATCTTTCCAAAATGCAGATTCGGTGTGACAGTCTGCATCTTGACTATCTTACGTCTCGATATTTCTATAGAGCTTCCAGATTCTTTTCCATCGTACCACGTCCGTCCGGATTTAAACCATGTCATCGGGATTGTATGCAGCTCAGGGACGATCTATTCGGAAGAGTCTCGAAGTCTACCGAAGGTGATCCCAACGGACCAATACGTTAATACTCCAGCTCTAGTGCGTCTCACTAGTCCAACACCCGAGATGCAAACACGCGTTCACGGGTACATTGCATTCGACGGACAAGCAAGTTATTCTAGCAGTCCATGTGCTGGTAGCGCAACCACCAGCCAGTGCAGAAGGTCGTCATCTCAGTCTGGTAGCGCGCTAGACGGGTCCATGAGAAGCATCATGCTCAAGGGTCAGAAACTACACGGTTGGTCAAGCCAGTGTGCTCACACAATTGTGTTTTGTTGCCAAGGTTTGGGTGGCAACAATATCCTTAAGTGGAAAACAGTGCATCGCCAAATGCTTCCTGATGCAGACGTCGCGCCTGCACCTGCCTACGATGAAGCTAGATCTGGAAGGAGCTAAGCCCCTAGCGCAGCCTTGAAGAGTCTGATTGGCTGACCAGAGTTAGCCTGCCTTTCAGAAGGGACGAGCTGGATGCACTAGTGAGCACAAGAAGCCCTGATATTATCTCTGCTCGTGCCTGCCGCCCTGCATCAACAGTGCCCACTCACTTCCCGAAGCGCTCGAGGATGCAACATACCAGGGGCTTGGCCTGTTTCCTGTTTCGAACGATACCGTCGTAGCTGCCTTGGCGACACATCTAATCGGATTGGGCATCTCTACGCGCACGGAACACCCAGACTGGCTGCTACAGGATTTCTAAGCCAGAAGGTCTCGTACGTCGTTTGCCGGCTGTATGGTCGTTGTCGCTCATTAAAAGTGAAGATGCCGCTTGATGGTTCCCTCTTCACATAATTCCGACGTGAACTGCTTGTCCTTACTACCTTCCCAAGATGCGAGCGAAACATTTCCTGAATGACCCGAACGCCCTCGTGGTGTCCGCTCTCGAGTCTTTTCGACTGACCGATCCCAGCCTGTCTGTGGACACCGACAACAAGATCTTGTACTTTATAGGCGTTCCCGAAAGACCAGGTACACCTCGTCACTTTGAGTAATCAGTGGGGTCTACGCGTAGCTGTTATCACAGCCTGCGTATATAGCTAAGAGGCTATCTTTTAGCGCCCTCACTAGAAATCAAACAGCTACAACAATGTGTGCACGCCTGTACATAGGAAACTGTTGTTCTATTCTCTTGCAAGGCCTTTCTCTATAGCATTATGTACACTCTGTAGAATTTTGAAGAGAAAATATCTAAGACTAGCGATGTTAGAAAATGATTGGCTAAGATTCCAAAGTCACGGGGTGTACCTGGTCTTTCGGGAACGACCCATAATATGGCGGGCCTAGCAAGCGTCCAAGGCTAGCGTAGTCAGCATGCCCGCTATAATTTACCTCAACTAGCGAGAGCTAGGCAACACAACTAACGAGAAGCCGTTTAACGCGCAGCAAGTCGGCAAGACGATGGTCAAGTACAGCAACGTGTAGTTAGAGATCATCGCGTACATTTGGCGCACCCACGAGCTGCCCGTCGTCACGCCCAGCATCAGCGAAGAGGAGGTAGAGGGCAAGCAGCCGCCGTACCGCATTAGCGCCAAGCAGCACATGTGCATGGCGAAGATCAAGGCAATCGTAGGGCAAGATAAGGAAGAAGACTGGTTCAACGAGTTAGCAAGCAACGAAGACGACAGCGGCAAGGGCAGCGTCGACGACAGACTGGATGAGGGGCAAGAAGAGGCGTTAGAAGGCCACATGTTGCAGTTCGTGTTGTTGTTATTGGATCACGTCTTAGGCGACAACGAGTACACGAGCGCGTTAATCAGCAGCATGGCCGTGTTGGGTATCAGCGCAGAGAGCGGGTAGCTGGATCCAATGGCGTACACGCCGAAGCAGTCGGACGTTATAAGGACGTCGCGCATGTTGGTTTTGTACAGGTCCACGCAGCTGCGGCAGGAGCAGGTCAGCCGTTTAGTCGACGAAGGCTAGGGGTTAGGGGAAGCAGCGGACATGGCGCCGCCCCATTTGGAGTTTGTACAGGATATGGCCGACTGGTTCATGACGTTGGCCGAGTACAACGGCAAGCCGACGCCGATGGATGCCATGCTGAGGCTGCGGGCGTTCGGATTCAAGATCCGGTTCACGACCAACGCAGAGGGCGTGGTTGATTGAGTTCGCGATAAGTTGCTGTACGGCAACATGCAGTTCACCATGCCGCAGCTGCGGTCGATGATTCATGGCATGATGACCAGCGCGCGGCAGCAGATGATGGCCGATTTGATGTTGTTGCAGGTTGACCGCGAGTGGGGTATAGCACACAACACAACAGCGTGCCCGGCCATCCACTGGGAGAGGCTGGTCGACAACGCCGCCGAGACGAAGGTCGGGTGGAGTTTCATGGAGGACCCGCGCAACAAGCACGCCACGAGTGTGGAGGAGCCGAAGCGGTGGCTAGAGCAGTGGCTGTAGGACGAAAAGAAGATCCGCGAGGCTTTCATCGACATTGAAGCTACGCGGGCAGCGTTGGCCAGCGGCGCAGGCGTGGTGTGGGCAAAGGACCGCGTGCGGACGTACGGGAAGGCGATGAAAGGCGCCCGCCGCATGCTGGCAGCGTTGGTGCACATGACAGGAGGGGCACCGCCGCGAGGTACCGAGCTCGTGTCAATCAAGTATAGCAACAGCGCGAACGGCGACAGCCGTGGGATTTTTATCGAATTCGAAGCGGTTGTGTTTGTGACTAAGTACCACAAGAACATCGGACAGACAGGTAAGGGCAAGGTTATCCACCGATATATGCCGCGCGAGGTCGGCGAGCTGGTGGTGTATTATTTGTGGTTCGTCAGCCCGTTTTGGCAGAAGGTCAACGGAGCGGCGCGTGGGAAGGCAGTAGATGAAGCCGAGTACATGTGGGAGCCCCGACTAGAGCAAAGCTGGGCGATGCCCGTCCGGAAGAGACAGCGTAGCGAGAATGCCAGCAGTCAGAGAAGCAGCCAGGGAAGCGGCATTAGAAGTAATAAGAGGGCGAGGAGCAGCGTGGGACTGGCAGCCAGCCAGGACGTGTGGGAAGAGAGTGCCGACGACAGCAAGTCTGCAGCCGAGCAGGAGCGGGGGGTGGAGTATTGGAACAGCAACCGGGTCAAGCACGCCATCCAGAAAGAAGGGCTGCAGCACATGGGCGTTCTGTTGGACATCATGAGCTGGAGGCACGGCACCAAGGCCATGTACCGTCGGTACATCGACAACGCAGCAGCAGTCAAGGCGTTTTTGGACGCCGACGAAAGCGAAGACGAGGAGTAAGACAAGCCGTGGGACACCCAGAACGGGCACGGGAGCACGGTGGCCGGCATGATTTACGGACGACTAATCGACGAGCCCGTGTTCAGCGTCGAGTTGAAGCGGTGGGGGCCGCCAATGGCCAGCATGGAGTGGCATGCGTTTTTGCTGATCCCATTCGCCGTGTCGAGGAAGCCGCGGAAGGGCACGCACGCAGCCGCGGCCCGCAGAGAAGCAGTCGAGGAGGAGTATCGCCGTTGGAAGCTAATGCGGTTAGTCAACGTGGACAGCGAGCTGAAGACGTTGTTAGGCGAGCAGGCCACGTTTCGCAGCGTGCAGAAGCCCGCCGTCCGGGCGATCATGCAACACAGGAGCCCAGTAGTGGCCATCATAGGTACAGGGGCGGGCAAGAGCGTGTTGTTCATGTTGCCAGCGTCCGTGTCAAGCGGAGTGACGATCGTCGTGGTGCCGCTGGTCGCATTGCGGTTCAATATGCGAGAGCGGTGCGAGCAGCTAGGGATCGTGAGCGCCGAGTGGGACAGCCGGCGGCCGCAGGAGGGGGCGCAGATCATGTTCGTCACGCCCAAGGCGGCGGTGGGCGAGGCGTTTGGGCATTACATCAACCGCTAGTGGGCCATAGGGCGGCCGGACCGGATCGTGGTGGACGAGTGTCACGTCGTGCTGGATTCGTTGGACGGCTTCCGCAGCCGGATGTTAGCGTTGAGAAACTTGTTGCGTGCGGAGACGCAGATGGTATATTTGACGGCGACGTTGCGGCCGCGCGAGGTGCAGCAGTTCATCGAGGCGATGAAGTTGCCGCCGAAGAAGCAGTGCGAGTTGGTCCGCGGACAGACGACGCGCAAGAACATCCAGTATTGGGTGCACGCGTACGATGCGCAAGACGAGCAGCAGGCAGCGAGCGACTTGGTGTAGCGGTTGAAGAGAAAGTACCCGTTGCCCGGCCAGATCATCGTGTATTGCGGCACGAGGAAGCGGACAGTGCAGATGGCAGAGGCGTTGGGCGCCGTTTGTTATTACCAGGCCGTGGGAAGCGCAGAAGAGAAGCGCAGGATCGTCCAGAAGTTGACAGGCGGGCAGGAGCAGGTGTTCACAGCGACGAACGCGTTGGGATTGGGGATCAATGCACCGACGATCCGGGCGGTCGTGCACATGGGCACAATCCGGAAGATGCGTCATTACGCGCAGGAGAGCGGGCGGGCAGGGCGAGACGGCAAGGTCAGCGAGGCCATCATCATGCGGCCGTACCGAGAGACGCAGCGGGGGCGGACGTACATGCGGTTTGGCAAGGACGTGGAGGAAGAAGTGCAGGAGTTGATTGCGGGACAAGGGTGCATGCGGAGGGTGATCGACGAAGTCTACCTACCTCCACGAGACCGCTACGATCCGCGCCTGGTTCGTGCCCAGTTCGGTATAGTGCACGATTTCGGCCCTGCATCGCCCCCTTCCAGCCTTAGTCCGAAGTCAAACCGTTTTGGTGACCTCATCTGGATTAGCTCCGCCCTACATAGCGCTCCGCGCGCCGGAGTCGCTCCTAGTGAGGATTGTGTCGTTCAGTACTTAGATCGACTAATACGTTATAGGTCATGGCTTGATCCTTGAACTGTCGCCCACAGCCTCAAGAGGCTGTGAAGTTGTCAGCAGTCAGAGGAAATGACGATGTCCATGACCAAGCTAATCGTCAAGACACAAGCGGGTGGTACGGAAATTGTCAATATTCATTGCGGTGTCCTTTGCAAAAGCTCATGCTTCTTCCGAAGAGCTATAGAGCCTCAATGGACGGAATTGAGAGAACAACCAGACGTCATCGATCTTCCAGATGACTTTATTCAAATGGTCAGCGACAGTTCGACACCTACCTAGCATTATGAGAGGGTCGACTCTCTCATAGAATATGATTGCTAGCCTTAACCACAAATAAAAGTTGTACGCGACCTTTGATCTCTTCAAACTGCGGACTTGCAACACGTCGTTTCTCTTCATGCTCTTGGTAATCATATTCTATCACTGGCAAGAAAAACGGAACCTCGATAATGGTCGACTCGAAACAATTATCGAGAGTCACAAGGAAGATCCGCAGGCATCGTTGACGCCTCCAACCCCGCAAGAGCGTTTCAGTGAGCTGCGCAATCGCCGATTACGCTTGCTGCCGTCGTGTTGTACAAGCAACATAACACGGGAGGTGCGCCACACTTAGGGATGGCCTCATCAGAACAACGCGCTACATCTGCAATGCATTTGAACCGGACCGTGTCCGAATGCTATCTTGATCGTCTAACTGATCGATTTTGGCTCAGAGCAGTTATGATAGCGACTGTACGAAAATGTGAGCGATAATCTGTAGATTTTGTGAACGTGTTGCGAAATTCAAAGAACATTCTGCAAGTATATCTACGGATTGTGGATCGCAGGTTCTTCCTGGCTCCGTGTTTCTACCAAGCATTTGCGGTACGTGAAGTCTGCATGACTCCAGCTACTTATGTTCTATGCGTTGGTGATCCATACACTTCATATCGCGGCTGCTTGCTGGAATCCTCAGAAAAGTTTCAAGCTGGAGATGGTATAACGAGTCCAGTCTCGCATCAGGTCAAGCGGTGTCGCCAGGTCCGAGATCGACGCGACAGTCCAGAGAATAGCGCCAGCACCAACGCATGTGGCGACAAGCAGCCCTCCTGCCGAGCCCGTGTGCTGCCGTCCCTCCTTTTCAATGATGAAGTCTGACCAGGTGGGGAAGATTGTACGCAACCAGTACTTGAACATCGGATCCGGATAGATGAAGGTGTTCTTCTTCGTCTTCGGATCCATCCACCAGCTCTGACAGCCGCTGTTGAACACGAGGTTCTTCAGCCTCGAATGCACCCATGCCAGGTCACGGGTCTGAGCCTCGGACTTGACCATGATGGAGTCGGCTGGGTTACGACCGCAAAGCACAGACTTCAGGAGCCGGCAGCTGTAGTTGATCTGGCACTCAGAGTGGAAGATGACGGAGTGTTGGCCAGTAGCAGCGTTTGGACCATATAGGACGAAGAAGTTGGGGAATCCTGACACGACTGTGCCCTTGTATGCTTCAGCGCCGCCGGCGGCATCCCAGATCTCATGGAGACCCTGGCCGCCAATGCCCTTGATCTCCATAGGGAACAGCCACTTCTGCGTGGCAAAGCCAGTAGCGTAGATGATGACATCGGCTGGGTAGGTCGCTCCAGTCTCAGTCTCAACGTGATGTTCGCCAATCTTGATGACTCGATCCTTCGCAAGGTACATGTTCGGAGAGTGTAGGCAAGCAAGATAAGTCGCTGTGTTTACACGGCGCTTGCATCCTGGTTCGTAATCTGGCATCAAGACCTTACGATACTGTTTTGGAGCGTCGTTTTCGATGTATTGCTTCGTGGCTTCGCGGATCTTGTTCCTCATACGCAGACCGTTCTGGTCCATGTAGAAAGAGTAGAAGACGCTCTCAAGCTGCCATGCAAGAACGACACGGTAGAGTCTTGCTGCGAAGGGCACGTATTTCATCGTTGCTTTCCAGAGCCCTGAATAGACAGCGTTTCCCTATGGTTTCATTAGCAGGCGCTCGCAGTGCAGTGGCCTTGTCCTTTGGCCCACCAACGGCACGCGAAAACTAGGAGCGACATACTCTCTTTGTCCACCAATGAGCGCTCTTCACAAGCTGGTTGACTTTCCCGTGAGGTGCAACCTCTTTGACGAGCTCAGGAACAAACTGAGTGGCCGAAGCGCCATTGCCTAGCACAAGAACGTTCTTATTCTTCAGCTCGACTGAGCTATCCCACTGAGCGCTGTGGAAAGCTTTGCCTTTGAAGTTAGAAGCGCCTCGAATGTTTGGTATATTGGGCCTGTCTAGGGTGCCGATCGCGCTGACCACCACAGGGGCTTCGCGCACAAACGTGTTGCCGGTGATCGCATCTTCAAAGGTGCAGGTCCAGAGCTGCCGACGCTCATCCCAGACCATGCTCTTGCACACGCTGTTGAATTTGCAGTGGGGAAGTATGTCGTATTTCTCGGCTACCGAGAGGAAGTCTGCCACCTGTTCAGTCGTACGGCGCGAACGCTGCGAGTCTTGGGGCCTTACACGAGTGCAATTCATCGCGACCAGGGTACATGCTGGACCAGTCGGGCTTCAAGGCGAAGCTGTATGAATAGAAATGGCTCGGAATGTCACAGGCGCAAGCTGGGTAGCGGTTGTGCCACCACGTGCCACCGATGTTGTCGGATTTCTCGAATATGGTGAAGTTGTCGTGTCCGAGCATTCGCTTGAGTTGAACCGCCATTCCGAGGCCAGAGATGCCGCCTCCCACGATGATAACTTCTTTGGAAGGAGCCATGCTGACGAACACGATGGTACGATGTAGACGGATGCCAAAAGTAGGCGCAGGGAAGACTGGCGAAGTGCAAAATAATTTGTTCTCATGCATAGATGTGATCACAAACCACTATATAAAGCTGTTGTCGAGCCTAACAACGCGCAGCTTCCTATCTCGGAAGGTCACGGTAGGAGCGCTTGCAGCTGCCAAATTCGTGGTCCAGGCCGCCAGCCAAAGACTTGAGTTGACCTAAATCTCGCTTACGTCGGTTGACGTGCGGGGTAATCCACACATCCGACGCCGGCCAGACCCTCTCAGCTAGGTACAAAAACTTGGGCAATCGCAAGCACACGCGCGTGTCTCATCCTGCACTGTGGCCGTCTTGCTGTGTAGGCAATTCGCCCTGCGCAGGCAGTTCCACGTTCCACTTTTCCCAGCCACCAGCTGGTCGGCTTGTTCCATCCAACATGGCAGAGAATCCGGGAAGCTCTGGCAAAGCCAGTCGTACCAGGTCCCGATCAGGCTGGTAAGCACAAGCTCCAATCGAGCTATTCCACGCGACGCTGAAATTGCGAGTGTAGCCTAAGCTGCCGTCGCAGAAGGCGGAAGTGTGCGTCTTCACCAAGATCCTCCCCGCAGCTCTCTCTGACCTGACTCTCACAGGCGACGGAACCCAGCCACGGTGCCAGAATTGTCGGGCTCGCGGCGAAGAGTGCTCCTGGGGCTTGAAGGCATCATTTCACCCATCGAGAGCGCACCAACTTTCTGATGAAGATAGCGCCGCCTTGCTGGCGATCGAGGAGGAGAGAGCGCTGGCTGGTGTTCGCTCACAAGTACTGGCAAGTCAATGCAGACTGTGATGTCGTCGTTCCGACGTGCGCACGGCGGCTTATGACATGCAGATCGTGAACGATACGGACCAGGTTGTGCGCGATTATCGCTGCGACCAGAGTCTGTCGGTACACGCGGCTGAAGAGTCTCAAGATGCTGCGAGCGGCTTTAATGCGGCCGCAGCTCGGCTGGACAGCGACTCGACCGCGAACGCTCCGGACAAATACAGAGAAGCCGGACCTGACCAGGGCTCGCGGCTGGAGCTTACTTTGTTGGACCCGGCCATTTTGGATGTGGACGTTTCTCGTGCTACGACCAGCGCGCTCGGTGCCAGGCCAGACTTTGACCGTCTGGGCGGCGAGCAGTCTTTCGAAGAGTCTCCATCTCCGTCGACCCGGAACTTACTCTCCAACGAAGACAACGTCTCTTCAGCGAGCACATTCGTCCTACCCTTCTCGCTTGGCCAGGCCGTTTCACTTAATGCATCGCCGGTCCCCGAGCTAGAGTTACCAGTGTCCGATTTGGAACAAAGCCAGCTCATTTCTGCATTTCTGCAAGAAACGGGAACCTGGTGCGAGACTACAGACTCTGAAAGGCATTTTACCGTGTGTGGTGTTCATGAGATGATGGACAGCAAGGCGTTCGCAGCCGCGGCTATGGCGCTTGCATCTCGGCAACTTGACGCTGTCAAGAACCGCCAGCGGCAGGCTACGCTTAGACTATACCAACACGCCATCCAGTTGCTCATTCATCAGGACCCTTCTCAAGCTAGCGCAACCGTCTTGGCTACCTGTACACTTCTATGCGTGTACGAGATGATGGCGTCCGAGGTCGGGGAGTGGAGACGCCATCTCAAGGTTGGTGTTCCCAAACGCTAGTGGGTTATCGATAGTGACCTTGGTTATCCACAGGGCTGCGCGGGGCTTTTGAGATCCAGAAAGTGGAACGGCTCCAGTCCGGAAATCATAAATGCATGTTTCTGGGCGTTTGCGCGCATAGGTACGCATGAACGGCGCCTCCTTGTGCGACCTTGCTGATGTCTGCCAGATGTGTGGGCAGCCTTTATGACTGAAGAAAAGACGCTGATTCCCACTGATTCTTGGGTAGACGATAGTTCTCTACGCCCAGTTGCGGAATGCGGTACGATCGATGCTTACTGCAACCTTGCTACGCTTGTGTTCGCTAAGATCACGAACCTCCTTGCGGAGAGTAGGAAAGGATCAGGACGCGCAGCCGAATTGAGATCGAGCATCAACACGCTGTGGGGGGAATTACAAGATTGGCGGGATTATCGTCCTCGAAGAGCTCTTCCCCTTCTCAGGACTGAGCCGCTTCACAAGAGCCCTTTTCAGACCATACTTTTTACACACTCTTCATCGAGTAAGTCTGCGTGTCGCACAATTAGCGCTGTACTTACATATGTCATCAGTCTGCGGCAATACGTTTTACCATGCAGGGTCGATCCTGCTGTTACAAGCAGGGCACGTACTGCAGAGTAGGCCTGACGCGGACATGGATAAGGTGAGCCACCGCCATGCGGTGAACATTATTATACAGTCCTAAAACAACCCGCAGTACGACCCGGTCTGGCACGCCAAGGAGCTCTGTGGGATCAGTACGTCAAACCCTTCACAGTACGTTCATCCTCACTAATGCAAAGACGTGACTTTGTGACCCCACTAGAGGAGACCGCTGACGACCTCTGCAAGTGCGAATTGGGTCAACCATCTACAGCCCCTCTACATTGCCGGCAGGGCATTCGGCTGTGGTCTCACCATGCAACAGTGTGACGCATCACACTCCCCAGTGGGCGACGCCTCGGGCGAAGAGGAGCATCCAGCGGAGAAGATTGCACTTCTGCGACACCTAGCTAGGATAGAGCGTGAGACTGGTTGGAAGACTTCCGGACGAGCAGCAGAGCTCAGGAAACTCTGGGGAATTGGATGATTCAAGCTGACAATCGAGTGCGATTAGAAAATAATGAAAGGTACAAAGAAGAACCTTCTGAACTGAATGACCACTTCTATAGCCCCGTTGCCAGAACCAAACAACAGCATCATGGAGTGTCCTCCACCGCCTCATTTCGCCGATTGTGCTCTGACTTTCCTACGAGGACGTCCTGTGCGACGCGCAGATCACGCCTTGTCACTGGAGACGACCTGGAACTCCTGATTGAAGATGGATTCGCCTGTCTGCTGTGGCGCATTGTTCATCTTTTCATTCTCCTCTTCTATGGCTTTAGCCATCTTTGCAGCAACATGCACAGGGTTGCCGCCCTGCGAAAAGATGTAATCGACCTCTTCCAGGCGGAGATTGCTCGTTTCCGGATAGAAGAAATAGAAAGTGGGCACGAACAGTAGGTTGGTAGCCATGAAGATCAGGTACGCCTTCCACTGTAGTCTGTTGATGATGACAGGAGTAATCATGACGACGGTGAAGTTCCAGAGCCAGTTTGAGCTGATACCCACAGCCGTGCCCTTTGTGCGTGCCTCTAGCGGGAGGATCTCGGGCACATATACCCATGGCACACAGTTGACGCTCATGCCGAAGATCAACATGTATAGGAAGAAGAATGCGACGGCTGCAGACGCATACGCTTGTCCATTGGCGACGCTCGACTGGGACAGAAGCGCTGAAATCATCAGCATACAGATCCCCAAACCGAAGCAGCCCCACATCATCGTCTTGCGGCGGCCCATACGGTCGAGCGCGAAGGAGGGAAGGATCGATCCAAACATGAACATCATGTTGATGCATCCTCCCAAAATTTGCGCCTTATGAGGGGTCATGCCGACGTTCTGGACCAACACTGAGGGGATGTAATACACCACAAGGTTGATGCCGCCCGCTTGGTTCATGAACTGAACGCCCCATGCCAGAAGCACTCGATATCCGGTCTTGACGCCATCATTCTTGAATATGGCGAGATAAGACTTTGCCGCGCTAGCAGAATCCTCGAGCTGAATGGCTTGGATGATGGCATCCTTCTCTTGGACGATGTACTCGTCCGTAGGTTCTTTCCCGTATACCGCGCAAAGAACCTCTATGGCTTCGGCCTCGCGTCCATGGTTGAAGAGCCAGCGAGGAGACTCGGGCAGTGCAAAGACTAGCAATATGACCACGATAGCAAATACCATCTGGAACGCGATGGGGAGGCGCCATGCGAGAGCGCCTCCGACGAAGGACAATCCGAAGTCGAACCAGTAAGCGAAGACGATGCCGACGCCGACGAAAAGGACTTCAGCCGACACCAGACGGCCGCGTGATTTCCTATCGCAGAGCTCTGACTGATACCTGACGCGATTCGTCAGCGCGTGACCTTCTGGAGTTGGCATGTGGACGGCAAGGATGCACTCACATTGGAACTGTCGATGTCTTGAGTCCAGTACCAAACCCGGTGATGACGCGCCCAATGACTAGGTGAGGGACAGTAAAGGCGGTAGTCTGCAGGGTGGCGCCAACCATGACGAACCCCATTGCCACCCAGATTGTCTTGCGTCGACCGAGCATCTCACCCAAGAAGAAATTTACTCAGCGCCTGTCAGCCTCAGACTGGGTCAACCGTGGAGCACAAATTGACTTACGAACGCAGCCGGCGAGACATCCTAGGTTGTAGCAGCTGACGATGATACCTGTCTTGGAGTCGGATGGGTGATCGAATTGATCGAGCCAGTCCTTGTTCTGCAGGATGCCTCCGAACACGCCCTGGTCGTATCCGAACAGGACGAAAGCCATCAGACAGCACACTGTCACTCCAGACTGGAGGGACTTTCCGGTTCCCAGCCAGGAGCGCATGATGTTGCTTGAGGCTGCAGATGAACGTTGGAAGTGACTAAAATGGTGAGGGTGCCTGGGTCTGGAGAGGTGTCGTTTGTTCGGTTGCGACGTGTGCAAGACGGACGATTACTTTATACGTGCTGCAGCTTCTCTGGGGCTCTGCAAGCGATTGACGATTTGTCCCAAAATGGAAGCCATAGCCTCCGAGCTGAAGGCTCGTGGCAGCCATAATGGCGCCCGCTTTTCGGCTGAGGGGCAGCTTTCGAGTCTACGCAGACCATGGCGCACCACCCGTCCGGGGCGCAGTCTGGGGTCGACTAGAATCTGGGGTAGCGATTGCTCGGTAGACCTCCTGCTGTTTTCGGCGAGCCAGCTCAGGGGCGCAAGCAGGGGCTAGAACATCGGCGCTTACTGAGGATTTAGAGGCAAAGGCCAAGAGTACAGTGCACGGACGTCGTACGCTAGTAGTGACCGCAACAGCGCCTGCGCTTATGTTAGCCAGATGTCGATATTACAAAAAGATAGATCTCGGCGGATGATCGGCTTGCGTTCCGCGTATCTTAGCTCGATCTCTTCAACAGGACCGATTGATCATTGTCGCTTGCGCTGTCACACGTACGCGTGACGGCGCAAGTCGGCTTCTTTTGCGGAGAGATTGACCTGAGCTTCGCCATGTGTGCCTTTGTAGCAGAGCAACCCGCCCACCTGTTCAGGGGACGAAAAGAGTCAAGCAATGGCGACGGATGAGTGGGAGGGTGAGACCTTACCGCTCTGTACGCTGCACGCCAGCACCAGAGAACCAGATTCGTCGCTATGAAAGGTCAGGAGGGCTACACGAGCTGTCCCTCATTTCAGGACAAAGTCGTGGCTTTTACCATCTCTTTACTCAACAACATTTGCTGACAACAATCTGTTCTCCCGTTCTATCGGGGAAATGTCGTGCGGCTCTCGACTTGGTAGTGCTTGATCCTTGGGCTGTTTGTGCATGAAATCGCTTAAGATCAAAAGAATAAGTATGCTCAATATTTACAAAACATAGTCGTAGACAGGGATTAGCTTCACATCATCCGCTCAACACTTGACAATGTCTCTGCAGGGACAGGATCAACGTGCGTGGAATGATACTAGGCCGCGCAATCGACATGTAAAGTTACTGCTATGTGATGCATGAGTTCAGAACTCATGAGTTCACGTTTTCGACTTCAAATTCGACTTCTACCTCGACTGTGACAGTTTCGTTTGTCCGTTAGCTGTTGCAGTCGGCTCGGCTCGCACAAGCTACTCTCTTTCACTTTGGGTGCACTGTACAGTACGGGGCACGTAGGCGCCAAGAAGACTTTTCTTCCACCTTGGAGATTTGCGGAGGTCTAGTTGGCACGCAACGTGCGTGGTATCAGTTTTGGAGGATTGCGATCATGCATGCTTTGACTGCAGAGCAACATGACGCTTGATCGCGGCCTGTACAGTTGACATGGTGAAAAACTCTCTCATGTCTCTGACAAATGCATCGGGGCGCTCCAGCGTCGAGAAATGACCACCTCGAGGGTACTCTCGCCAGAAGCAGACGTTAGCTGCTTGTGTGGCCCAGTCTCTTGGACACTTATGTCACAGTCAGTTTTTGCTCTAGATGCAGAATGGGCTTGAGACCTACGTGGAGCTGTTCCTTCGCATACATGCTCACTCCTGTGGGAGCGGCCACGTAGGTTTCGAACGTTCTCTCGGCTTCGCGCATGCCACGACCGAACGCTTCCCAGTAAAATCTCAGACCAGGCGTCGCTCCTTGGATCCAATGCATCATGACCAGTGTGATTATGTCGTCTTTAGAGAATGCGTCATGACAGTCGACCCAGTCGTGAAACTTCTCCACAAACCAAGCGAGGAGACCAACAGGAGAATCTCCGAGAGCAAAACCCAACGTCTGCGGGCGTGTCTTCTGCTGTTCAAGATAGCCACTCTGATCAATCTCAAAATTCCGCCTTATCTCCAACGCATCCTTCTCGAATTGAGAATACAAGGCGCTGCTGAGTGTCCAGCGGATGTAGGCAAGCGGCGCTGTCCATAGAGTCGGCGGAGGAACAGGGAACATGTTGAGGTGTTGCGCAACTACCGACTGAGGATACTGTATGGCCACCGAACGAGTGATGAAAGATCCAAAATCACCACCCTGCGTGGCAAACCATTGATAGTCAAGGACGTTCGTCATCAGGATATGATATGCTCGAGCGACGATGTTCGGACCAACGCCAGACTTGAGCGGCGCAGGGGAGAAGCCGAACCCCGGTATGGAGGGGGCCACGACATGAAAGGCCTGAGCGTTGTTGTCTTTCGGACTGCTGAGCTCTTCAACGACCTTGACAGCCTCCACGAAGGAGCCAGGCCAGCCGTGGGAGTAAAGCAGGGGAATGGCCGTTCGCCTGGAGGATCGAGCGTGGGTAAAGTGGATGACGAGCGGGCCATACTCGGGCACATCCAGCTTGACAAGGAAATGGTTGAAGACGCTGTTAAGTTCATTCTGCCCATGTTACCGATTGTGTTTGGGAAGCCTCGCAGTGCGCCGACCGTACGCCGTATGCGCAGACTTGTGACGGATTTGTTCCAAACTCACCTCCTGCTTTTCCCAGTCATACTTCTCCCGCCAATAATCGGCTAAGTCTCGTACTGAGGAGACCTTTGCACCTTGCGTCCAGTCATGCTCGCCGAAATCAGTCTGCTCTTCAGGATACCGCGCCAGAGCAAGCTTTTGCTTGGTGATGTCGAGGAGCTCTCTGTCGACTTGGAGTCGGAATGGCACCGGTTCGTTGTAGCGGAGGCTCTCTGTGGATATTGGTAGTTTGAGCATGTTTGCGCTTCGCTACGAGATCACACCAAGCTGAACTTTGGTGAGCTGTCGAGAGGTCAAGAGCGGTAGCTTGACCTTTGGGTCGCCAGCAAAATGGATGGGTGCAGGATCTTGTATCCATCATAAGCAGACGATAGCGGCGGGCGACACAAGATCCGTGGAATGCCGATGACGAGATCGCGGAGCTACAGCCCAGCAAGCCTACGAGCCGCGACACCGGGGTCCTGTAATCTCAATCTTACAGAACCAGGCGGTTGCGCTTCGGCTTGCTATGTTCAATGGCGCCAAGACTGACGGCCCGAACGCACAGTGGGGCTGAGCGGCCGGGGTGGCTAATCCTGCTAGCAATGTAAAGTCTTATGGCGATTCCGGGCGCACGAATGCGAATCGGCAATTGCCATTCCTTCTCAAAGCCTCTAGGATCGACTAGATGCCTAAACTTCGTTCTTTGTCCTGTGCAGGATCTTGCCACACTGCTCACTCTCGCGCAACCGGCCTTAGATTGAGGCTTCTCCCTAATTCCCAGCTTGGGCGACTATTCTCGATGCGACAGCAAATGGAAAGGGTCGCTTGAGTTCGCTCTTTCCCGTCGGCGCCTACCAACATCGCTGGAAGGGTGCAGCGCTAAGATCCTGAGCTGGGGTGGGCGCAGAGAGTCTATGCTCTTGATCAACGGTTTCAACCCTCGCGCAGTGTGAGTGCTTGCGCTTCCGCTGCCTCTGACCGAAGAGCTTAGCGGCCCAAAGTTAGTAGCCTGTGGGATTTCTAAGCATCGGCGTGGATTGTGCTGTACTGATCCACGTAGTCATTTGACCGTGGGCACACAATTGCCCCAACCTGCCGATCACGCACACCATGTCCCAATGTAGTCTTGACAAATGTTACGCGTTGGTCGTCCTCGAACATTAGTGTTCCTCAGCTTGCATGTCCACGTGCTTCCAGGAACAAGTGCCGACCTTAGACACACGGGAGAAGCGCAGGAACAATTTGGGGAAACGCTGACCATGCTTGGGTCCAACGATACCTGCCTGACTTTTCTGAAACTTCGTGATGTAGTCCACGCAGCTCTCTCGAACTCATAAGCTAAACCGTATGCATGGCGCTGACGGATGGAAAGCTGGAACACCTAGAAGCGAAGGACACGCGATCTGCGTTTGTAGGACTCCATACTTTACATGAGGGCGTCTGAAACATCGTGGCATGCGTGAGTCGCGAGCGGGCCTATCTCTCTCGCACCCCAGCATCTGCTGTAGCCTACAGGGACACACGAAAGGAAAAGCGTTGATCTGAGGAAACATTGTACGGCAACCTATACAGAACTGTGAGTTCAACTGTAGGATTTGTGTGTGGCGACTTGGATCTCTAGAGAACGATGTGCGAGTAAAGCGCCATCATGATAGCAACTGGCTCAGTGCGCCGAGTCAAGACTCGTCCAATCACAGTCAGCTCTGGCGCAACTATTGGAAATTTCTCGATCCATGCGTTACACTCTACAGCACATTCTCAACATCGTCGATGATCTGTACTTTGATGCTTCCGTTGCTTAGATCAGCGCAGGTGTGTAACGCGTCCAACGCCTCCTCCAGCGGAAACCTGTGACTGACGAGTGGCTTCAGATCGAGCATGCCACCGGCAAGGCACTGCAGGCCCGCGGGCCAGGTATCGCAGTATCTGTTGATGAACTTCAAGTTGATCTGTAATGCTGTCAGAGCGGCGTTGGCTTCGTGGTAGAGGGCAGGTACTTACCTCCCCGAGAGAGAGGTGCATGAAAGGGAGATTGTTCATGGTCTCCCTGCCTACACCGATCACCACCACCGTCCCGCCTCTTCGAGCAGTGTATGCTGCAGTTATCACGCTGCTCTCTACACCAGTGCATTCTAGAACTACCTCAGGTGCACCGTATTCTCCGACATTCTCGAAGTCGAACAGCCTTCTAATCTCCTTTGCGTTGCCTTGGGCGTCGAGAGCTCGATCGACTTGGTATGTCAGGGCTGCAGGAACAAATCTCTTTGCAAAACTTAGTCTTGTCGGCTCCAAATCCGTGATGACGATCGGGTGGGCGCCGCTCGCCCTCGCAGCCGCAAGTGCGATGAGGCCGATGGGCCCTGCGCCACAAACAACCACGCCATGACCAAGCGATAGCCCAGCGGAGCTGATACCATGCATAACTACCGAGAGTGGCTCCAGTAATGCGCCTTCTGTATAGCTTACGTTGTCTGGCAGCTTATGGCACCACTTTGCCGGATGAGTCTTGTACCTCTGAATTGTACCGTGATAAGGATAGACGCCTGCGAACTGGACGGCTTCGCAGAGATTGTAGCGACCGTTTTGACAAAGGAAGCACTTGTCGCAGGGGACGCCCGGTTCGACAGCGACACGATCACCTACAGTACTGCATTAAACACGTCGAATGGCTTCCCGTCTGACTAGAAACCTTACCTGGCTTTAGGCTCCTGACGCCTTCGCCGCACTGCAGGACGACGCCAGCTGCTTCGTGACCCAAAATGCAATCGCCCTGTACGACGAGAGACCCTATCCTGCCAGTCCGCCAAAAATGAACATCAGATCTGCATGTATCAGCAATGTGAACAGCAATCATGCATCGCTGGTCTTTTACCCGCAAACGCCCGTCGCTTTGATGTGCAGCAGCACTTCGCCATGGCCCGGTGTGTGTACGGGTGCGTTCTCTTGTTTCAATTGGTGGTCCGCTGTGACTTGCAGCGAAGGATTGGGGAGCGGCGTAGGGAGTGTAGACTTTTCTGATGGTCGATTCATGGTCTGTCAGGTATCGTCAGCAGATGCCGCCGCATAATACCCAGAGTTGATGCTTACTGTCGTCATGAGAGCGACTGGGCAGGCTTCAGGTAGCTGTGTAAGCTATATACAAAGAGAAAAAAGCGTTATGCCGTTGCGGATATCCGTAGGGAAGGCTTGCGGACCATACAAGCGGAACTGCATACAAGGATGCCTTAAGACTATCGCAACAGTTGTATGGTCGAATGCATAGTAGCGGATGGCGTGGCAAGCTCTGAGTGGGGTAATTATGCTGCATCGCTATTTCCGCAGGAGGCTAGTGCCACCACTTTCCTATTCGAGGGCCCAAGCTGGGAACACTGTCCGATTTGCATGCGATGGTATTCAAGTCAATATCCGCATCATACCAATTAAGTCAGGTGGCTCCTGTTGCGCTGTTGATTTGTTCCCACATGACCTCTTGCCAAGGAAGCACTTGTGCGTGGCCTTGCACGAAATTACGGCGCATGGGAGCCGAACAACAAAGCCGAGCCAGCAAGTTACTACCCTGAAACCTGAGTTCGCATCAGTCTGCTACAGCAGTACCCGGTCTCCTAGCATTGCGTAGTTCTAGTGCTTCAGCATCAGCGAATCGTGTGGCTTGTGCATCACGCGGCCCGGGGGTGAGGGGAATTTCCGTAGTGCTACCGGTTATGGCGTTGAGGTCCATCCGATCTATCTTTACGATATGGCCATACCGCTTTCCACAACGTCTTTTGGATCGTATAATTTGAGAGAATGTACAAATCCAGCAGGGCAACTGGTGCCTCTTCTTACCCAATAGGGAAAGCGACACGAGCTAGCTGTGATGGGTCAGGCCTTGGCGCGCTCCTCGGGAGAACCGAACGCACTGATGCTCGACGCGATGTAGTCATATACCCCTGCTGAAGACTGTCCTTGCTTCCTACCGCCGTGCCGACGACAATCCTGCCATCGCTCTCTCCGGTCTACAGCAGTTATGACAGTCGCACACATGCTATCTATGCAGAACCACAATTGGCAACAATCAAATCCAGTCAAATATTCGCTAGGATTTGATTGGATTTGACGATAGTTGACGTTGTACTGGATTTGGAGGATTTGTTAAAGTTGTAGACTTGATTTGTTTGAAGGATTTGGAAGTATACTTGATGCTATGACGTTATGCTAGAATCGTCTCACTGTACTTCAACTACTATGAAGAATCGTCCCAATCGCGTACACCGTACAAGCTGTCAATGTCGTTGTCAGTCAACGTACTTTCATTGACCGTATCGTTAGTATCTAATAAACCTGCTGCCATCCACCTTCGCACACACTGGAGAGCAGCTAATAAGTTAGAGCCAATTTTGCGCCGCCGTGGCTCTAATAGATCACCAAGCTCGCTGAAAAGTCGCTCACATTCACAGCTAGAGGCGGGAATGGTCATTATATCGAGCGCTAATTGAGCCAACGCTGGATACTTGGGTAGCAAGGCAAGCCAGTAACGCACTGGGTTACCTTGTTGCTCAAAATCCGCGCGACTCCAACGCGGCTCATTAGCTCGCCAGCGCTCATATTCATCGCTAGAGTCTGCCTCATCGTCGCTCTCCGCCTCAAGTATCGCGTTAATTGCGTCGTCAATGGCGTTGCCTCGTGCTGTAGGCTTCAGCAGCTGCGCGCGGGGGGCTTGACGGTGGTTGTAGAGGCGCCAAAGTTGTTGAAAGGCAGCGTCGGCGGCTGCCAATCGAGCTGGGTCATGAGCCCAAGCGAGTTTGCAGTAGTTGCGATAGCGGGGATGGAGGACGATCGCGGCGTAGTAGGCGGGGGAGTCGCTGAGTTTGCTGTAGTAGAGCTTCAATTTGGCGACGGCTGCGCGTAAGTTAATGGCCATGTGGTCTTCTGGAGCCTCCAGCTGCTCAAAATCAACCTTCTCCCACATTACTAACTGGTCCTCAAAGGCAGCGATCAGTTGCTCGAACGTAGGTATAACCTCGTAGATAGCACCAAAGCGACCGTTGAGTCTCCACTGCTTGCTCCCACGCCCCTCCAGCCGCTCTGTAGCTGTCTTCAACGGCCGGAGAACCTCCACGTACTCAGTTATCACCGCCCAGTCTGCAGTTGTAAGACCGTCTGATCGCATCCATGCCGGCGCAGCTGGCAGCTTGTTGCCATTGGCAATGGCAGTACGATCGAGCTCCGCAACCTTCGCGATGTGGTGGTTTGAGTAAGCAGTAATTGGTTGACGGAGTGTGAGGCCGCGCTCAAAGGCAGCGCAATAGCTGTTCCAGCGGGTAATGCAAGCCTTAACAACAGATTTAAGCACATCGCTGTTATTAGTTGAATCTTCGTCGTGGGCGAGGTGTTGGAAGCGAGCAAAGCTGAAGTGCTGTTTTGGCGTACTAATGTGGTTAACAACGTCCAGGAACACGCCCAAAGGCCCTAGCCGCCGCCACTCAGCCATAAACTTCTCCTCTGTCTTCTCGTGCCTTGGGTCGTTATCGTAGGCATCTTTATCCTTGCCAAACATGACAGTTTGGCCAACTAAGTTAAGAGTATGAGGACCACAGCGGAGACGCCGCCAAGACGCCACAAATCCATACTGTTTAGCCAAACTCTCAATAGCTACGTCGTTGGCTGTAGCGTTATCCAACACAAAGTAACCGAGCCGCGACGGCGTTATACCAAAAGTCGATAGAGCTTTACTAACGCAGTCTCCAATTGCCTCACCACTGTGGACGCCAGCAAGCTGCGGCAGCGCTATTGGTAAGTCCACAATCTTTCCCTCAGTGTTGGCGTAGTGAGCAACAACACCAAAGAAGCCACGTTTGCCGCCTTTAGTAGTCCAGCCGTCAAAGCTTATATGGACTTTGCTAACTGCAGTTGCTAGCTCAGCTTTTACAATTGGCTTTAGGTGGTCGTAGAGCCTTATTACGAACCTTGCAACGCTGTGGTGACTCGCCCATAACGCTTCTTCAGCAGCTGGGTTAGCAAAACGGAGCATCCGCTTGAAGCTCTCCGTCTCAAACTCGCGCAGCGGGTGGTTGTTTTCAACAAGCCAGGTAACAGCAGCAAGCCGAAAGCGCTGTACGTCAAAATTGCTCAGTACGTTGGCAGCTGACTGCGACACCTCCGCGCCCACTTTCAAGGCGTCGGCTATAGTTTGCTGACCTCCAGCCAGTTTCGGCAGCTGCTTCCCGCGCGCAGTTATACGATGGCCGCGCCTTTGGCTACCCAGGTGTTTTGCCGCTGAGCTAGTAGCTGTTGACACCTCAACAATGCCGCCTGTAACTGCATTGTGGTGACACCAGCGGCACACAAAGTAAGTACGCTCAGGTTGGCCAGCGCTTACTTCTGAAGGACTCCTCCGCAAAGCCACGCGATAGCCGTGCTGAAAGACCCAGCTCTTCTTGCCTGTGAGAGTGCGCGACGGCTTCTCGTAACGGCGCAGCTTACTCCAGTCAATTCCCTTAAAATCATCGACAAATCGCGCGTCAAAGCCGCCTAGCTCCCCGCTACCCTCGTCCAACGAAGCCTCCGTGGCTGCCCTTGACGCCGCCGACGGCGTCGCAGTAACCGGCTGAGACTCCAGCAATCGAAGCTCCCATGGCCGCTCAGGCGCACCAATAACCCACCCAACGAGTGGGTCAACAGCCACGTCAGCGGCTGCCCCTACGAGGGCTTCGGTGGGTATACTCGGTTGGGATGACAGCGGCGGCTCGGGCGCCGCTGGCTGCGTTTCTGGCAGCTCTATCGGCTGGCTGGCGGTGCCACAGGGTAACTCGTCGCCTTCAACGGCGCGCTGTGTGGGCTTTCGCTGACGCTTAGGGAATCGATCGCCTACGTTTGCGACGGCTTCGCTGGGTAACTGGCTATCGGCGGCGCGTTTCAGGGGCATAACTGAGCTTAAAGGTAAGCAGAGGCAGCAAAAAGAAGCGTAAAGCTAATAATAGTAGCTGCTACAATAACACAAGCAAGCTGTTTAGATAGCAGCAACAAGCAGAGGCAGCAAAAAGTACGCGTTGAGCGATGGTTGGGTACTCGATTGATGGCTAGAAACGCGCCAAAAGCTACCTTACATAAGCTAAAAAATCACGACTCTAATACAACTACACAAGGCCTATACGAGCCTATCAAATCCTTCAAATCCTCCAAATCCTCAAATCAAATCCACTTTGCAGGTTTGGTTTGTAGACCAATTTATGGAGGTAGACTTGAACTGATTGATTTGCAGATTTGGACGCCAGAAGATCGAGATTTGCAAATATACTTGATTGTTGCCAATTGTGTGCAGAACACGGACGAGAAGAAGCAAGTGACAGATTACGGCGACAGCGTCTTGAAAGCCTTGCGAAAGGAAGAGGTCCTAGAGCAGGGAACAGTGCAGAGTTTGTCGAAAGAGCACGATCATGTCCTAAAGAGCTTCAGGCTATTGATCGCTGACTTGTGTCAGCAATTCAACGGAGGTCATCCTGGGTACATTCGCCGCGTTCGTTGCGTGGGGACTACGCTAACATTCAGCCAGCGGGGCCATTGGCATGGCTGCTATTGGAGTCGCTCTGTGGAAATATGTCATGCGATATGCGCCGCACACCCCGGAATATTTCAATCGGGACCGTTTCGTGCTCTCAAACGGTGAGTATGCTCGGAGCCCAAGCGGAGTCACTCGTCAACTGACTGCCGA
The DNA here is from genome assembly GCA_022225945.1 of Didymella pomorum. NCBI lineage: Eukaryota > Fungi > Ascomycota > Dothideomycetes > Pleosporales > Didymellaceae > Didymella > Didymella pomorum. The sequence goes on along the minus strand of JAKJXN010000120.1, from coordinate 4,144 downwards.
CAGGCCATACATGTCTCTTCCAGTACTCGTTCCTTCACCTTACAGGCTACAAGGCAATGAACCTGGAGCAGTTGAAGTCATATCACTCTGAACGAGTCGATGCATTGTGTCCCGGCCATCCAGAGATCGAGCACGAAGGCATCGAGGTCACGAAAGGCCCTTTAGGGCAGGGTGTCGCAAACGCAGTCGGTCTTGCGATGGCAACTAAACATCTGCAAGCGGTGTACAACAGACCAGACTTCCAAGTTGTCTCTAATCACACATGGTGCACGATCGGGGATGCTTGCTTGCAAGAGGGCGTCGCGCTAGAGGCAATCTCTCTGGCCGGCCACTTAAAGCTGAACAACCTTTCGATCATCTACGACAACAATCAGATCACATGCGACGGCAGTGTGGATCTGACAAACACTGAGGACGTCAACGCCAAGATGAGAGCTTCTGGTTGGGATGTCATCGACATCGAGGACGGATGCTTCGATATCAAAGGCATTGCCGAGGCATTAAGCAAAGCGCGAGCTGCAACTGATAGGCCCACGTTCGTCAATGTACGCACGGTCATTGGGTTGGGCAGCGCTGTAGCAGAAGAGGCAACCGCTCATGGTGCAGCTTTCGGCGCTGCTGACGTAGCTGCCATGAAGGAGCACTATGAATTCAATCCAGAAGAGCATTTTGCGATCAGTCAGGATATGCGCAAGTTCTTCGCAGACATGCCTGCAAGAGGCCAGAACCTGGTGCAAGAGTGGCAAAGTGAGGTCCAGCAATACGAAACCAAGTATCCGGAGCTGGGCGCAGATTTTCGACGACGGGTAAATGGCCAGCTGCCCGAAGACTGGATGTCACTAGTACCTCGCTCGTTTCCGGATGTACCGACGGCAACAAGGAAGGCTTCCGGCCTGGTGTTCAATCCAATTGCGGAGAAAGTGAACAACTTCATGGTCGGCACGGCTGACTTATCACCATCAGTCAACATGATGTGGGCGGGCAAAGTTGACTTTCAACACGTACGTTGCATCTGAAGCGCTGCTCGATCATCATGCTAATTGCCACCAGCCTGACCTGAAGACCACGTGTGGTATCACAGGCAATTACAGTGGCCGCTACATCCATTACGGGGTACGTGAACACGCCATGTGCGCCATTTCGAATGGTCTAGCCGCGTTTGCTCCAAACACACTCATCCCTGTCACGTCGACCTTCTTTATGTTTTACCTCTACGCTGCGCCGGCAGTTCGCATGGGCGCATTACAGCACCTCCAGGTGATACACGCAGCCACGCACGATTCGATCGGCATGGGCGAGGACGGGCCAACCCATCAACCCATTGAGCTAGCCAACTTGTACCGTGCGATGCCCAATCTTTTGTATATAAGGCCGGCAGATAGCGAGGAGACCGCAGGAGCGTGGATCACCGCGATCGAAGCCAAGAACACCCCGTCAATCATCTCGACTTCACGACATGCTCTACCGCAACTGAAGCACACGCAGCGGAGCATGGTCCGACGAGGTGCATACGTTGTGGAGGAAGTCGATGACGCTGACGTCACGCTGCTTGGTGTGGGCGCTGAACTGCACCATGCTCTGGATGCTGCAACGGAGTTGAGAGCAATAGGCATTCGGGCACGGGTCATCAGCTTTCCGTGTCAGCGATTGTTCGAGGTACAGTCAACTGAGTACAAGCGTGAAACACTTTGCAGACACCGTGGCATCCCCGCTGTTGTCATTGAGCCCTTCGCTCCCAACGGCTGGGAAAGGTATGCCGATGCCGCCATCTGCATCAAGCGCTTCGGACAGAGTCTACCAAGCAAAGGCGCGTATAAGTTCTTTGGCTTTGACGCCCCAGCCTTGGTTGTGAAGGTCGAAAGCTATTTGCAAAAGGTACGCGAGGACCCTATCTTGCGTACCGAGTTTGTCGACCTTTGACAGCGATCAGGCGAGGTGGTTACAGTAGCATGGCCAAGCAGATGAAAAAGAAGGTTGATGAAATCTTGTGAAAGAAGACGACTACAGGAACCTCATCCCATCGCAGTCTTGTACGCTCGTGTTTGGCCTGACGTCATCCTGGCTGTTCACCCCATCTTTCTGGCTTCTTGGTTCTTCACAAGTTATGAAGAAGCACAAGACTGATATGCAGGTAAGGCTAATCAGAATCTGGTACCGCGCTGGAAGGGTGTCTAGTCACAACGTTGGGTGTGGACGGAAGATGTCAGCAGCTGGCACGGAAACTTCTCAGAACCTGTTTACTACCAACGTCAAGCGGGGAACTTCAATGCACTGGAAGTCAGACAGTATCATCCTTCTTATTTGTCTAGCTACAGACTCCCTTGCTACTGGGCAAAACCTTGTAGCAGCCTATGCAACCCCCAGGCCCCTGGATCTGGAATGGTTCCTAGCTAACTGTCTTCATCGCCAATATACACAGTTCGACCCAGTCCGGGTCGCATGAACATGGTGTTCATCGCCCCTTCCGCTGCGGCAGCCGATGCTTCTTGTAAGCTTCCTAGGCGAAGCTCAAGCACGAAAGGTATCAACGCATCCATCAAGGTTCTGTCACCTACGTCTGCAGCTGTGTACTTTTTCAATGACTTTAAGGCTGTATCGAGAGCTTCACCCCAGAATTTGGAATCCACCACCGTGGCTTCTCTCGCCCTTGAAACGAAGTAATGCGTCAGGCTGTTGAGAAATATGGCGTACAGCGCACCAGACGTGCCGTCCATAGTTTGTTCTACCACAAATGTGATGCTTGAGAGCAGGGATATGATATCAGTAGGCGGCGATGCAGTGAGCTGGCTCATGATGCCTAGGTTTATTAGCCTCTTGTTTTTTTGTCATGTTGTTGATGTTGTCCATTAATGTTAGGTTTACCTTTCGCTCCACGCTCAAGAGTAGTGCCACAATCCCCATCCCCCACGATGCTGTCGTATTTGGTAATCTCTGGCTCAGAGGAGATGACGTTGGACAGGCCAGTGCAAAGTCGCTCTAAAGCTGATTCGAGATCACAAGTCAGCCGACAGTTGACCGCACGCTTGCAAGCTGGTGACATCGGGATTTTGGTATTTCGCTCCGCTGCTCGACATTCGAATTGCTTTGTCTCAATGTGGCATGCCATTCTGCGGCGTTGCACGATGCATCCAAGAGATCGACAAAGCTATGTTTGATCCCTGTATCGACGATATTCATTAGACTGATCGAGAACCCAGCTCCATCCAAGCTAGTCATGAAAGTGCCAGCATAAATCCTGACAACGTTCTTGCGGTGCCGTCGCTCCAATTGACGAACAACTTCGGAGACTGCCGCGCGAAGTTCCAGAATGCTCAAGGCACCCAGATTGTTCACCAACAGCACCAGTTCGTTGCCTTGGGCGGGAAGGTAGTTTCGATCGGCGTCCTTGGCATCCAAGATCTGGTCGAGCATCTCGCTGACCAGAGCTAGAAGCTCAGCTCCCGAGCCTCCTCTTTTACCGCACCCAGCTTCGTTGTGGATGCCCATTCCAAGCTCGACCTCATCCAGGCCTAGGTGACTTTCATCTGATAGTGCCTTGGAATGACCCGGCACGTGCACCCGCTCAAGGGAGGCCCCGACGCTCCCTAGGTTGTCGGCCATGAGCTGTCCGACACGCAAGATATCTTCGAGGCCATAGTTGGCTGCAGCCATGGCTCCGGTGACTTTATGCACAAGAACGTTTCCTGCGATGCCCCGCCTCCCGACTCGGCTAGCCCGGCTTCGTACAACGCTGACATCGTCGCCTATGACGAGCATCTCGATTTTCATATCGGGATACCTCGCCTTTGCCGTCTCGACCGCTACTCCAAAGTTCAAGACGTCCCCCGTGTAGTTCATAACCAAGACGAGTACCCCTTCCGAGCCATCGATGAGCTCGATGGCGGCCAACACCTGCTGCGAGGATGGAGACGCGAAGATGTTGCCCACCACGGCTGCTGTGAGAAGGCCCTCGCTAACAAACCCAGCGAAGGATGGCTCATGGCCAGACCCTCCTCCAGAAATGATGCGTACCCGACCGTGTCCGCTGCTATGGGTCGTTCCCGAAAGACCAGGTACACCCCGTGACTTTGGAATCTTAGCCAATCATTTTCTAACATCGCTAGTCTTTAGATATTTTCTCTTCAAAATTCTACAGAGTGTACAT